>JAQZBX010041251.1:0-22427 GCA_029593785.1 Cabassous unicinctus
CAGGTGCTCAAACCACTGAGCTACACCCGCTCCCAGCAAACTCCTAATTTTAATGTGGCATTTATTTTTCCCCTGGGTACATTGATTTTTACCCCAAGGTGCAAAGGGTTAGTGTGCTTAATAAAAGATGTCAGGTTTTTTACATGAACTTATACTTAGGACAGAGGTTTGCTTCACTAGAATTTACAACCTTTTAGCTCAAAATGAACAAAGCTAATCCCCTTCATCAGGTACTTGCTTAATTTTCTAATTTCAAAGTTTATTTGAGAAGATTTATTTATCCAACCATTCTGAATATTTTAGAATTGCACCTAATTCATCTACTGCAGCTTTAAATTTCCTTTGACTTCAAAAAGCTGCCATTACCTCAATAACTTTCTCAAGTTTTTATTTTCCCTACCATTAAAGATGTCTGATCACTGCTTATCTTCCCTTTAATAAATCAAAACTATTTCATTTAAAATGTTTTATAGTTACATATGGAACCCGCATTTATTTCCTTGTTCTAATCAGTTTCTCAGATAATCATTGTTTGTGTTGTTTGAGTTTTTTAAGCTTAAACCATCAGGATGAATCTATCAACAATTGATGTCTCCTTGTTTATAAGATCCTTTCCTAAGATCAGCTTGAGAGGGGCGATAGAGTTTCTGGTTGCTGTGGATACCCACATAGAGACAGCCCAGGAGGGAAGAGGGTAAAGGGCACAGAAAAGGAAGACCTGAAGGAGAAAAATAAACTATACCTCTTCCACAGTTCCTTAGAATGGCTCCCCTACTTGAGTTCCCCAGTAAGTCTCAGAAATCTGAAAATATCCTAGGAAGAAAATGGAGCAGATGTTTTGATCTTAACTGTTTCCCAACAGACAGCGGAGTTCAAGAGCATTTATTCAATATTTCCAAAGACATCCATATAAAAACAAATGTGGATTGAGGTTTTGGAGATCAAAGCACTTTGACCATGTTGTTTATAATCCATCTGTGAGTAAATAGAGGCACATCACATACAAGAATATTTAATAGTGGGTATTTCATTAATATCAAATATCAGTGGGAATTTTGTGAGTGCTGAGAAAAGATAACTGACTTCTGTTTATCTGTAGGAAAAGAAAGCAAATTTTCAGGATGGGAAGAAAAATTAAAGTTTATTTTTCACACATTTTATTAAAGTTAATTTTCCTTGCCTTTGTCTCAGTGCCCAAGCTCTCTATCAGAGAGAAGATTTATGATTGTCTTAGTTTAATTAGCAGTCTGGAAGTAAATGTTCTGTGAAAAGTTAAGTGCGTGGCCTCACTGCACAAGGCTGCAAGGGGGAGCATATTGTGAAATATGTTACACGAGCTTACTAATGCTGTGCATTATATTTTTAGTTGTTTTTTTCTTTTTTCTTAAAAAATGCTGAAATTGTGGCCAGAGGTGGGATAACCATGAATCTGATAAAGCTGAAGCTTCGTAGCCCCAAACTTGCACAGGTTCATCGCAAGACCTGGGAGGGACCCTAGCAATGTCACGCGGTCATGTTTTTGTAAGATTTGTTTAGTAAGATATATCTGCTTCAATCATTAAGATTACTACTTCTTTCCACTCATACTGGCTTTCCTTCAAATTTCCCCTTATACTAATTGATATTTATATGACCAGAGTGTTTTTAAAATCCAGTTACAGGGAAGTTCAGTTGAGGGATACATTTATTTTGCATTTAGTGGGATATAGCTACAGAGTTCAGGTCCGCTTCTAGGTATAGCTAAGTTATTGCCAATCATCCCAGTATTGGAATGGCTTCCAGAAAGACACCTCCTGGCCACTGTGAAGATTCACTATGACATGAGGTGAATGTACAGGGCTAGAGGTGGTATCATAATATAAAAGTATCCCTCAGAGCTCAGAAATTGCAGTAGGTGAGTATGGAGGGGTGGGGAAAGGTTTGTATTTCATGAAGCCAGAGGCTAGATTCTGGAAATTTCTCCCAAATTTCACACATGTAAAATTATAAGTAGAGGCTTTGTTTCTTAGTGAAGGCTAATCAAAACAAGAATTATCTTCTATCATGAGTATACCAGGTAATGCAGTATATACATTATATTTGTATGAGGAATTTATATGTAAATCATGCAAAAGAGAATTTATCAAAATTGTTGTGTTTATAGGGGAGAGACCTGCAGCAGAAATATAAATCAGAAAGGATGTATGTGTGGGAATTTGCATGTCTTATTCATACCCAATATCAATAATTTTTAAAAAAACTAATTTTGGTTATTCACACTAAAGAAAGACTGAATTATTTGTCCAGAATTACTACAGAACATATTTAAAAGTCATTGTCCCATAAAGAATTAATTGATCAAAGAATATGCAACCAATAGTTGTAGAAGGTAAAAGTACTATAGAGGTGTATCATCAAACAGTTAATGAATAAAGTCATCATTAATTTTCTAGATTTTGTGATATTATATTTGTCAGCTTTATAAAATTTGCAATTTATTATGGCTTCTTTTCACATTTTAAATAAGTATTCACCTTTATAACTAATTTTGTATTCATAAGTCTGTGTGTTTACTTCTATAGGGAGATCCCAAATTGAATAAGCTGTAGCTCCCTATAAACCTGGGCCTGCCCCTGTAAAGGTAGCATTACAATTCTAGGAATGAGGTCTCTGGAAAAAGAACAGATACTCTGTTCTTGCAAGGTGGTGGTTTTCTCCTTTCTAAAGAGCATGAACAAGTTGGGTTCACTGCTGGGAATTTAAGAATGATTAACTTCAGAAAAATCTGTTAAGGTAAATTGCCCCAGTAATTGAGTCAGTGATACAATTATGTGACCATCTCAATAGATCCAAAAAGTATATTGGGTCAATTGTAATACCCATGAGAAATAAAACTCATAGCAAACTAGATGTAGCAGGGAGTATCCTTAACTTAACAGAAGGACCTATCAAAAGGCTATAGCAATGATTGCACTTAAGGTGAGATATTAGACTCCGTCACTTTAAAACCAGAAACAGTATGAAGATTCCCATTATCACTACTAACAAGAGTCAAAACACAACAAAAAGCAATAAGAGGAAAAAGGAAAATAAAGTTCCTAATCCAAATAAAGTTCCTAATCTTCCTATACTATTGAATATAATCTACAGGAAATTACTAGAAATAATCAGTAATATTGTTGCATTAAAGAGCCAAAAATTAATTACCTCCCTATGCACTAGAAACAGCCATTAAGAAAATGCAATAACTGTTTTTAAAGACATCATTCACAATAGCAATGGAGCCTAACACACAGCCAGAAATAAATCTATCAAAAAAAGGTCCAACACCTATGTGAAGAAAATGAAAAATATCTTTCTTGAAGGGCATAAAAGAAAGCCCTAAATAAATGGAGAAAGATACTTTTGGTCATGGATGAAAAGAATCAGTTTCATAAAGTTGTCAATTCCCTCTAAATTAATCTATAAATTTAATGTATTCCTATCATAATCCCGTTGCAGTTGCTTATAGACTGTGACAAGCTGGTCTGAAAATGCATATGGAAGAGGATATAGCCAAGAATGATTAAGTTAATTTCAAAGAAGAATAAGGAGTAGGAATTTCCTGAGCACATAGCAAGACATCATACAGTAATAATAATTAAGAGAATATTTATTCAGACACAGATAATCAGACCTGTGGAACATAACAGAGAGTAGGACTCTGACCCTCAAAAGAATGTGAACATTCTATTTGACAAAGGTAGCGTTATAATTCAGCAGGGAGATGGACTGTGTAATAAGTAGTGCTGGAGCAATTAGGATTCATATAGAAAAAGGCAAAATATGTACGTAGTTTAGACCAGTAGTTCTCAACTGGGTTGATTTTTGCCCCTAGGGGACATTTGGCAATATTTGGAGACATTTTTGGTTATAACAACCTGAAGAGGGGACTGTGGAGGGTACTCCTGGCATCTAATGAGTAAAGGCTCAGGATGCTGTTAAGCATCCTACAATGCACAGGACAGCTTTCCCACAAAAAAAGAGTTATCCAGTCCAAAATGGCAAAGGTGCTGGTACTGAGAAACCCAGCTCTTGCTGGAACATGCATCCCCCAGATGGCAATTCCTTTACCCCTTTTGGGACTGTTCATGTGTTACCGTCTCAATAAGACTGCTCTAAACCCCTCTATTTAAGATTGTCACCCCTATTCCCCATCTGTCACACACCTGATCTTTGTTACTCTGTTTTCCTTTTTTAAAACTCCATCTCTTATCATATTCTAACATCATATCACTTATCTTCTAACATCCAATAAAATTTATGAATTTATTATATCTGGATGTATCCCAAAATCCTAGAATGGTGCTTAGTACACAGTAAGTAATCAATAAATATTTACTGAATAAATGAATAAATAATCCCAAATGCAAATTAGGATGTAGAGTCATAGGATCACTTATAAAATGCCGGTTGAGTGTGTCACTTTGCAGAGGAATGTGGCATTGTCAGATAGATTTGGAGATGCGTATACCAAGGAAGTCAGTGTGAAGATGGAATGCTGATTCATCACAGAATATTCTTTTCCCACCACCTAACCAATTGAGCCAGAAGAGTAAGCACCTATCTAAATAAACCATCAACAAAACAAAGAGTAATAACTCAAATCCATAAACTTTAACAAGTAACTAAATACAGAAGGAGAAAATTAACAACAGAAGAGGCCTAAGCCTGCCTATCCCACCACCAATCTGGATGCCCTTATCTTTTTCATTTCCAATAATAGTGATTCATAGCTGTACACTTTCTCTTCTAATGGAAAAAGAAAAAAAACTGGTAAGAAAGCTATTTTCTGAGAGGACCAATCTAGAAGCATCCCATGAGGATTAAATATAAGGGTGTGTGTGTGCATGTGCGTGCACATGTAGGTATGTCTATATAAATGCACATATTTATACAGTTATGTCCATCCCACTCTAAGTCCTATTGAGCCAGTCTCCAGAAATGGAGCCCACGAATCTTTGTTTGTTTGTTTTTTAATTTTTAAAGTTTTTCAGCTGATTCTAATGATCAGCCGTGTTTGACAACTATTTATCTAGTATGTTTTCAAACGTGTCCTGAGGAACATTGGGTACTTGGGCATCTGTAGAGGTGTTCTAGGGGTCATTTCTTGAATATTCTGTGAAAGCAGCTGACTTTATCTGTTTCATATAGAAAGATTTTGTATAAGATATTGCTTGAAATGAAAAGTACTGCTTCTTAAAAAAAGTGTATGATCTAGAAAAAAATTAAATGACAGTGGCAGTATGTGGTAGGGTGCTGTGATGTGCTCCCACAGATCTTCAGGAACAGAGTTTTTCTCCCAGCTGTTGGGAATGCAGCCAGAAGATGGCCCTCAGCTGTCAGCCACCTTTGAGGTCACCTCTGCTGAAGAAAACGGCTGGCCCAAGGCCAGCCTCCTCCAGGGAAAGCCCACACATCCAATGACTGATCTATGCAGGAGCAGAAAAGACATGGCCCCCTTGCCTCAACTTAGGACAGCTTTGAAGAGCCATCGCAGGCTCCAGAGCCCCAACTTGGACAACATCACGGCACTCTCTGCCCAAACCTACTCCTTTCCCACTGTTAAATCCTCAGAGTACTCCCTAATAAGCACCCTGCTCACTGGCCTCCATCTCAGCACCTGCTTCTTGGGAAACCCATCTGCAACACAAAGTGAGCCTTGGTCCTGTGATGTGATACATGCTACTCCATCATTGTCCAAGTGAATGAACAGACTAAATTACTGGCAAGTAGGAAAAGTATAGTACATGCCAAAAATCAGGCTGCTCTGCATTCATAACAGATAGAAGCTAATGGTCTGCAGGTTGTGAGTTAACAAAATCATAAGCTTGCAAGGCTTACTCACATGATGTTGAGATCGATACACGTCTTCTGCCACTATCACCTGGAATCTAGATTGGCGACAAGATTTGGAGAAGGACAAGACCAGGCATTACTTAAAGTATGAGAAATTAAACTATTGAAGTAATGTTTGAAAAAAAAAGGGAATTTATTATGGAAATAGCTGTCCTTCCCTCTCAGAGTGGTGGACAGAATTAAATGAACTGCATCCACCTTCCAATTTGTGGTCAATTAACGTATATATAATTTATTTATTTGGGAAAGCAATGATACATTAATATCAGAAGAAGAAAATACATAATTTAGAACACATACCAGAGCTTTGGAGGCCATGTACTGGCAGCAAGTACTACTGGTGGTGAAGGGGACCAAGTTCAGCCCAACTCTGAGCAAGGGCTTGGGGCCATTTGGGGGCAGCCTTGCCCTCCCAGTCCTCTAGGGATGCTGCAGCATTTACATATTCTGAGGCAATGCTCTTTCTGAATCCTCGTATTCATGAAGGTTTGTAGTTCCTGCTGCTGTTTTACTCTTAAATTCTCTTCCAGAGTAACATCAGTTAATGTCACGAGGAAGCCTTCAGATGAATACCCATTGAAAAAGGTGAAAGGATCCCTGTCAACATCATGAAAAAAATGTAGTCAGAGAGAGATTTGACAGTGCTGCCAAGATTAAAGGATGTGCTAAGCCTGCAACAAAACTGAGTAGGAAGACAACTTCATATGCAAGAATTTCTATGATGGGGGAGATGGGGGAATTAAAGAGTGAATGGCTATCTTCTATGGCTCAATTGATCATTGTCTCTGCTTTTGTTCAGTTGTTTTGAAAATACAGATTTGTATGCATTCACATTTCCCAGAATTTATTTATTGTTCCAATGAATTAAAGCGGCAAAAAAGCAAAAATAAACAAAAGCAACTTCAACATGACATTTTTTTCAACCTGCTATAACATCGGTTCTGCTTTTTTAAAAAATTCTCATGGGAATATATATCTTGATTTGAGCGGTTTCTTAACTTCTTTCCACTTTTCATAAATCCAACTAATGTGTACTAAAAAGACAAGCATAATATAGTGAGGGACCTAGCTGATTTTCTGGCATTCAGCATCTGTTGGTTACCTACATAGACTTTCTCTGATGCCTAAAATTGGGCTCAATGCCAAAGAGGAGCAATGTTGCTTTGGGGCTTTAAATATAAGCAAAATGCTTAGACTTACTCCAAGCATGAATAACAGCTAGAGTTAATATGAAAACTTCCCTCTTCAGTGACTTTTTATTATAATAGGCTATTTATTAGAGTATGAATTATTTAAATGCCCACCATAAGAAATGTTTAAAGTTCTATAAATTAGGAACAAGTTTGAAGAATGCAACTATAACTGTAAAAATAAAGTCTCTACCACAAACAGATGGGTAATTGGGGATAAGACACATTTGTCTAAGAATTTATTAAAACAGTTATTTTAAACTTTGCATTCACAAAAGGAGCCAAAAATTAGGCCTTTCTGTTAGACTAGAAAGAGCTTACTTGCTCTGTGCAGGAATACAGTAAGTATTTGTTTGCATATCTGTGAGATAAAAAAAAAGCAGAGGAAAGAGGATGAGAGAGAGAAGAGAGAAGTGGGCTGGACAGATGGCAAGAAGCAAGATCAGGATTTGTAGAAATAGCTAAGACACTTGAAAACATAGAGGGTATAACAATCAGTTAAAAGATACTTGTGTGGTTGTAAATTCCTCCTTATTCCCAAACTTTCAGTAAAGTCTGCTACACCTAAAATGCCTTCTGTGGATGATGTGTAATGTGTATGTGTGTGTAAGTGTGTGTGTGATAAAGAAAAGGCTAGACCTATTGAGGAATTGAGCATGCATAGAATGGTGAATGGATGCAGGAACTCAGATCAAAGAACTTGGGAAAAGAATTCCCCTGGGAGTTTGAAGATTTCATGGGAGAGACTTGCACTTTCCGCAAACCATAGAATGGGAGTTTTAACTAGTCTCACTTGGATAGTATAGACTGATCCCAGCTGACATTTCAGGTTCATATCTAAGCATGTGCTGGTTCATTTTATGATTTAAAATTCAACAATACCAGCTCCTACTAAATTTTACTCTTGTATTCTCTAAGGAATTGGTTTAATATCATCATGAATCTTTTCTTAATGCCAGAAATTTTCTGAGTTATCCTGACTCAAACATATTAAAAAAGTAAGGACAAACCCTCCCATTACACAGACCTCAAGAGGCTGATACTAGCTCTTCTATCTAGATCTTAACTAATATAAGCTCTCTGTGCTTCATAGGAACCAATTCCAATGATTAAGCGATTTTTGCTCAAATACCCTATGATTACTCTCTTCTCTGACAAACATAGAAAAGCATATGTTATCACCAACACAGTGTGATTCTCCCACAACGTCCTATAACCAAGAAAGAATCACTGTTAGAGACTATCTCCATGCCTTCTCCTCCTCCAGCCTCTTCCTCCCTTTAAGTATTTATTGCTTAGTGAATACTTACTCTTTGCAAATCCTCTTCAAGTTTTAGAGATTTTACCATCTTACTTTCTGTTGATAGGAACTGGTTCTTTTTCTTCTCTTTCTGTAAAGCAGTTACACTTTTCAAAAGCATTTTAGAAATGGGTTTATGGTGGTTTCTTCATAGGGTCAGATTGCTAAAACTGAGCACAAGATGGCAATTCATTTTCTACCTCCCTGCAACTCTTCTCAACAAGGAGTTGACTAACAGCGAGTGGACAGAAAACACCAAGCTAGGATGTTTCCATAAGCTTTTGAATTTATAATGTAACTCATCTATGCCTGTACAACATATCCTGTACAGCATATGTTGTCTGATACAACTTTTTGCATCCCTCACACTGAATCAGATATATCACTGTTTCTCCACCGCAAATTATAAAATATATTTCATGTCAACAGTTAATTGAATACAAATGTAAATAATTAAGACAGTAAAATGTCACACATAACTAGCATGTCTGTATTATTTATAATCCAAACTGAGACACTTTTTAGAGTAAAAATGGTTATTAGTAATTACTTTGGGACAATAGACTGTCCCAGTTGACCATGATATGTGATCACCCTTCCCTACTTCACCTGATATACAGAACTTATTCTATGGATATACATTATAAACATTTTTACGACTACAAATTTATGCCCTTCCTTAAGATTTCTGGAAGAGGAACTTTGGAATTAAAAGTATTAATTTTACATTTGGGGACATATTTGCATATAGTTTTCATAAAAGTATCAATGTATATGTCCATTATTAATGTATAAAAGTGCCAATGTCCCTATAAGCCTGATAATAAAGAGTTATATCAGTCTTTTTGATATTTGCCATAAGTAGAAAGAGTCTAGTATTTTAATTTGCTGTCTGAGGATCAGGCTAACTAGTATCCATCCCTGACACTGGGGTAGATACCTAAATATAACAGGCTTATTGTAGATAAAAGGCATGAAGATATGAAATAGAAGCTAAAATATGCTCTACAAAGATTACCAATTTTTAGAATTTCGAAGTAGTTAAATTAAAAAAAATTATTCAAGTATATTTTCTGCTTTTGTTAGCCTTGGAACAGTCTCCCTTGCCTCTAGATTTATAAAAACATTCACGGATATTTTCTTTTAGTGCTTAGATTTTTCAATTTGTCAAAAATTTACTTTAAATGTATTTTATTTAAAATCATTTCTATTGAAAGTAGAAATCTAATTTTGTCTTATCCAAATGATTAACCATTTGTTCCAATACTGGTTACTCCTGTTAATCTGGCATTTCATTGGGTTATATGCAAAACTCTAAAATATGCTTCAGACTGTTTCTGAAATTCTTATTTTGTTAAAGTGATCTGCCAATCTATACTGGTACCAATATCATGATGTATTAATTACTGTAACTTTATCATATATTTTAACACCTTGAAAAGCAAGTCCCCCTTTCTTCTTACATTTGGTGTTATTTTATGTTTTTCACTCTTTCTATGACTAAATTTTATTATGGAATGTTTTGCATATTTTATAGAGAATAGTAGAAAAATAATCTCATTGAGATTATAATTATGATTGCATCATTTTTATAGATGAATTGGGAAAGAATTGACATCCTTAGAATATTGAATATTGTCTTTCAGTTACAAAACATACCTAGTAACATTTTAATATTTTAATTCCTTCAGCAGTTTTACAGCTTTATTGTTATAGTCTCCACACATTTAAAAATTCTGTTATTCTTCTAAGTGAGAGCTTTTATATATTAGTTTTAAATTATTTTGGGAAATGGAAGAAAAATAATGATGTCAATATACTCATATTATGCCTTACTACTTTACTGACATTACTTTTTAAATTACATAGCAAATTTGCTAAGGAATAATTTGCATACAATAAAATATACCAATTTAAAATGTACAATTTTCTGAGTTTTGACAACTGAACATAGTCATATAACAATTATCATATAGAAACTTTCCTTGTGTCTCTATGTAGTCAGTTCCCACCCTCAGACCCTGGCAGTCTGCTTTCTGTGATTGTAATTTTGCCTTTTCTAGAATTTCATTTAAATGGAATCATGCAGTAAGTGAACTTTTGTGCCTGGCTTTTATTTAGCATATTATTTTTAGACAATTATAGATTCACATGCAGTTGTAAGAAACAATATGGAGAGATCCTATATACCCTTCTCCCAATAGCCCCCATCTTGCATAACTATACAATATCACAAACAGGAAATTGACCATGATAAAATCCATCAACATTTTCTCAGATTTCACCAGTTTATGTGCATGCGTGTGCATTTAGGTCTCTGCAAGATGCTTTTATTTCTCATGTTATTTTAAAAATTCTTCCATGTTGTGCCTGTGTCCATGGTTTATCCCACTTTATTGCTGACTAGTATTCCATTGTAGGAATAAACCAAAAGTTCTTTATCTAGTCACCAGTTGATAAATATTTGCATTCATTCCAGTGTTTGACTATGATCAATAAAGCTTCTATGTATATTAATGTACAATATTCTGTGTAGCCCTGTGTTTTTAATTATCTGGAGTAAATAAGTAGGAGTGGAATTGCTGGGACATATGGTAAGTGTATGATTAACTCTAGAAGAAACTGCCAAACTGTTCTCCAAACTGGTGCTACCATTTTGTATCCCCACCAGCAATGCATGATAGTTCCAGCTGCTCCATATCCTCACTGAGACTTAAGATTATGATTGTAGCCTTTCTAGCGGGTGTGCAATAGTTTAATTTGCATTATGCTTTTGATTTCTATTTTACTAATGACTGCTATTGTTTAGCATCTTTTCATGTTCTTATTTGCCATCTATATATTATCTTTGTTGAAGTTCAACAAAGATTGTTGAACAAAGAGATTGTTCAATCTCTTTGCCCATTTTTAAATTGCCTTTTTTGTCTCATTTTTGAGAGGCTTCTTTATATATTCTGAATATACATCATTTATAAAACACATGTTTTGTAAATACTTTCTTCAAGTCTGTGACTTGTCTTTTCATCTTCTTAACAATATTTTGAAGAACAAAGTTTAAAATTTTATCAGTGTTTATAGTTTATACTTTTGTCTCCTACTTAAGAAATTTTGGGTTAATCCAGGGGTTTTTATATCTTACGTATTTTGCCTCTTATACATAGACCTATGATACATTCTCTGAATATGGTGTGAGTGAAATGAGAGTTTGAAACTTTTTTTAGAATTAGTGTATATGGTATCCAATTATCCCAGCACAATCATTGAAAAGATTATCCTTTATGCATTTGATTGCCTTGGACATTTCTTGAAAATCAACTGGCCATATGTATTAGAGTCTATTAATGGACTTTCTATTCATTAATCTATCTTTTGCCAATACTATGAAACTTTGATTACTCTAAACTTCATTGTACCTCTTGAAATCAGATGTATAAGTCTACCAACTTTGTCTTTCTTCCATTTTATGTGTACTATTCTATGTATTTTTCATTTTTCATTGAATTTCAATTTTCATTAAATTTTAGAAGCAGTATTATCAATTTATACAAAACTGTCCACAGTAATGTTATAATGATTGTGGGGTGAATATATAAACAAATAGAGAAAAATTGTCATTATAACAATATGGATTCTTCTGGTCCACAACCAAAGTATATCTCTCCATTTATTTAGTGCTTACTTAATTTCTCTCAGCAATTTTGTTTTGTTGTTTTCAGTGCACAGATCTTGTACATATTTTGTTATATTTATCCCATAGTATTTCAAATCTGAAATGATATTGTACTTGGTATTATGTTTATTAAAATTTCCAATTGTTTAATATCAGTATAGAGAAGTAGAGTCGATTTTTGTATATTTATCTTGGATTCTGAATTGTTGCTAATTCACTTATTGGTGCTAGTAGCTCTTTGTAACATTATTTTAGATTTTCTGTGTAAATAATCATATCATCTGTGAATAAAGATATTTATTAATCTTCCTTTCCAATACATATGACTTTTTTTCTTTACTTGCCTTATTGCATTGGCTAGGACCTCAATACAATGTTGAATAGAAGTGGTGATAGTGGACATTTTTGCCTTCTCCCTAACTTACTGGGAAAGCATTCAATATTTTCTCATTAAGTATGAAGATAGCTGTAGGTTTTATTAGATGCCCTTTATGAAGTTGAAGTTCCCTTCTATTCCTAATGTCCTGAGAACTTTTATCATGAAAGGGTATTAAGTTTTATCAGATGCTTTTTCTATAACTGAGATGATCAGGTAGGTTTTCTTCTTTAATCTATTAGGATGAACGACTACATCAGATGATTTTTAAATGTTGATCTGGCCTTACATTCCTAGGATAAACATCACCTGATTGGATTGTGATTATTATCCTTTTAACATATTGCTTGATATGATTTGGTAACATTTTGCTCATGATGTTTGCATCTATGGTTAAGAAGTATATTGTACTGTAGTTTATTTTCTTGTGAAGTCTTTGTTTGGTTCTGGCCTCACAAACTGAGTTAGAAAGAGTTCCCCCATATTCTAGTAGAATTTATGTGAAACTGGTAATACTTGTTCATGAAATATTTGGTAGAATTTACCAGTAAAGCCATCTGAGTCTGGAATTTTCTTTGTGAGAATGTATTTAACTACAAAACCAATTTCTCAAATAGATAAAGCTCTTCAGGTTATCTAATTTTTTTCTAATGTGCTTTGCTAGTCTGCATCTTTCACAGAATTTGTACAGTTTATTTAAGTTTGGAATTTGTTGGCATAAAATTTTTTATAATAGTCCATTATTATCCATGTACTTCTGTGGAGTCTGTAGTTCTATAATTATTAAATAGTTAATTTCTGTCCTTTCTATTTTGTTCCTCATCAGTATCCCTAAAATTTCATTAATTAACTTAATTTGTATCAAAGACCATTATTTGGTTTCACTGATTTTCTCTATTGTTTATCTGGCTTCTATTTTATTGATTTCTGTTCTTACTTTTATTATTTCCCTACTTCTACTTATTTTGTCTTAATTCATTCTTCTTTTTCTAGTTTCTTAGGATATAAGTGTATATCATTGTTTTGAGACTATTCTTTTTGTCTAATGTAAGCTTTTGATGCTATAAGTTCCCTCAAAGCACTGTTTTAGCTACATCCAATACATTTTTATATAGTATGCTTTCATTTTCAATCAGCTGAAACTTTTTAAAAAATTTTCTGGTGTGTGTATTTGCGTGTGTGTCTGTGTGTTGTCTGTGAGTTATCTATTAGTAAGCTGTTTGAATTTCTCAATATTTTGGATTTTTCAGCTATATTTGTTAATGAATACTATTTTAATTCCATTATGTTAACAGAACATTTTTGTTTTATTTCTGTTCATAATTATTGAGTTTCTTTTATGATCTGGAATATGGTCTATCTCAGTCAATGCATTGCTTGTACTTTAAAAGAATGTGTTCTGCTGTTGCCAGGTGGTGTGTTCTGTAAATGTCAATAATATCAAGTTGGTTAATAGTGTTGTTCAAACTTTCTATATCCTTACTGATATTTGGTCAACTTGTTCTACCATTTACTAAGAGAGATGCTGAAATATCCAACAATGGTTTTGAATTTTTCTATTTTTCTTTTCACTTTTATTAGTTTTTGGTCTGTGCACTTTAAAATTATTTTATTAGGTGCATACACATTTATAATAGTTATCTCCTATTAATAGAATTGTCATTTTTATCACCATCAAATTGATGGTCATTTTATTATAGACCAACATTCGGAACAAGATTTCAAATGGATATTCCTTGATCTGAAATATAATTTGTCTGATATTATAGCCACTCTAGCTTTTGTTGGGTAGTGTTACATGGTATGTTTCTTTTTTTCCATCTAATTTCTTTTAACCTTTCTGTGTCTTTTTATTTAAAGTGGGTTTCTTATAGGTGGTATGTGGTTTGTGTTTGCTTTTTTATCCAATTTTATAATCTTTGACTTTTTGTCAGAATGTTAAGGCCATTTACATTGAAATGGTTGGGTTTAAAGTTGTCATCGTGTTATTTGTTTTCTATTTGTCTCATCTATTGTTTGTTCTTTTAACTTTTGTGATGGTTTTTCAGTTGATTCCTTTTTCACTTCACAAATTAACAATTTTATCATCTGAGTATAATGATAATTTTGGTTCGTCACTAATTTATAACCTTTGTTTTCCTTTACTGGGTTTTATAATGACTAGTATTTTCAGTATATGTCAATTAGTATTGTCTCTGATAGCTATCCATGTCTTAAGTTCTAGGATAATATAGCTAACAAGTATGTAACAGTTACTGTACATCAGCCATTCTTCTATATGCTTTATGTGGATTACTCTTTTAATCCTTACAACAGCCTTCTGAGACAGATAGTATTATTAATCCAGGAGAGGAAACTGAGGCAACAGGGAGAAGAAACTTGTCCACGATCACATAGCTAATCTATGGCAAAGCTGAATTCAATCCCAGACTGTCTATCCCAGTGTCCATGTGCTGAACTAGCACCTTACACTACCACTGTGTAAAGAAGACTGTTGGGGATCCTCAAGTAAGCATGGTGTTGACCATAAGTAGAATTTTTCTTTCCATTCAAATTAAGAGAGTGTATTTCTATTACTATATTACTTATATCATAAATGGAGTCTTTTTCTCCAATTTGTAGCACCTGATGAAATAATCAAATAGATTCCCCCCCTTTGACCTATTAATATGTTAAAAAACATAGTGGGTATGTTCATTTTTTGATGGATAGATGTATTTTCCCAAGTTTTGGACTAGAATCAGGGTCAACTATTTGTTTATAATTTCTTATGTCATCATTAAACAAACAAAAATGAATACTCATTTTAGCTGATTTAGGGCCAAACTTTAAGAAGCAGACAGCATCTTTATTACTCTCCTCCTTGTTATTCGTCACCCCTCCTTGAAACATGTAAGTCTAGCCTTCGCCTATCTATTAGTATGCATACCCCCTGGACCTGACCCTCTTTTACTTCCTTTATCCCAAATTAGCCAAAAAAAGTCTTTAGTCCATTAGCACCATCCTTCCTGAGAGTGTTTTCTTGTGCTTTTTAAAATTTAAATCGACCTGCATTTTAAAGAAATTATTCTCTCTACTATTCCTAGTAATACACCCTTTGTATATTTACATTCTCCAGTAGAACCAGCTACTCTATACTGAAATTAGATACTTCGTAAACTACCAGAGGGATGCTTAAGTGCTTTTGGAATCTAGAATTTCTTGTGGACCAAGGACTCAGGCCCTTGGTAGTCAAAATAGTCTCCCTGCCCCCCCACCCCCCAGTATATGTAGCTTGAGTATGTTCTGATTTTCTATGAGGGGAAAAATGGTATTAAAATACAAACCTAGTTTCCTTAGCCAATGGTAGAGTGACAAAGAGTCTACAGGGCTCTCTCTCTATATGAACATTATTTGGAGAAGAGTTGAATGCCTTTGACTGGATAGCAGTTAGAGCATAATTATCTCTATGGAAGCTAGAAAGACTTTAGAAAATCTATTAATTTTGTTAAAAAACAGTTCTCAAATGTCTACCCAGAGCCTAGGATTTAAATAGTGTGTAAGCATTAGGACATAGTATTTCATAGCTAGGGTACCTATAAATTCACAATTCATTGGGAAAGTAATCATACAAATACAATGTCAAAGACAATATTTGAGGAAGGCAGTATTTTTGGCTCCTCAGATTTCTCATTTAAGATTTAAGAATTATTAGTATAAATAGTTCAATGAAAAACACATTTTTCAGCTACTTTCTAACTTTAAGTACAATCTGAGATGAAATTCTGTATGACTATTAAAAGAACAATGGGAAGATATAAGGATCATTTTAAAAGATGCAAGTGGAAATTCAGGCTCAGCTGTTTTAAAATTTATGAGCAGCAGCAGTAATTTAACTTGTGATGGGGACAATTTTATTCCCATTCCCACGAATGCTAATGTTCACATTTCAGTTATTAAAATTAATCTGACTCAATTATATTCTGTGGGTTTGTGTTCAGCTGTACTGATTGATAATAGCAACAAACATTAACTATGGTTTTGTGATCTGTGACGCTATATCGCTATTAACACCAAATAGCAAAGGGTTGACAGAATGTCCTTTTGATCTAGAATGAAAAAATCCATTAGGAATTAATGGTAAGTGATATTCTAAAGTTAATGTCATTCATTCATTCAACAAATATTTACTGAGTCTGTTCCTAGAATCTTGCTTAGGGAAGGGAAACTAACATTTACTGAGCTTTTCAATATATGCCAAGAACTCTGTTAGGCTTTTTCCAAACTTATTTAATCCTCCCTGCAACCAGGTAAGTATAGATATTATTACTACAGTTTTACAGATGATAAAGTGTAAGTGTATCAAGGCAAAGTAACATATTCACAGTCACACAAAGAACAAGCAATGGTATGGAATTCACATTTTTATCTTCCACAGCCCAAAATCTTAATTCCTTTCGTATGCTATGTCCCTAGTTACTGAACGGATTCCAAGAAGCATAAGACATTGTTTGTTCCTATTGTCAAAAAAAAAAAAAAAAAAATTTATAGTCTGAGAATATAAGATATGCAAATGTCATTTCATTCATTCTATAGATACTTTTAATGGAGCAATATTTTATAAAGGTAGAGAAAAATAATAAAATACAATTTATATACTTTGCATTCAGAAGTCCATGAATTAGTGTCCTTTGTTCTTCTATAGACAGATCAGTTCATTTATATTTAATAAGCTGAGGCATGAAGTTTTCCAAAGAGTGACCACTTTTTGATGTATACAAACTTAATCTGGGGGTTAGATTTAACTTAAAACACAAGAGTTATTCATAGAAGTGTTAGTGGAGAACTAATTCATGAATATTCTGGCTCTATAGTATGCATATTTATACATATGTGTGAGATTAAATATATGGCCTCTCAGATTAAAGTAGCTCAAATTCTTTTTCATATGTCACTTGGGAATCAATAGCTTTATTTATTGTATCCAAAATGAAACTTCTGATTTACATCTCCAAACTTGTTCCATTCTCAAGATTTTCCATCTTAGTGAATGGTGCCTCCATCCACCCAGTTGCATAAGCCAAAAATCTAGAAGTCATCTCTGATTTCTACCTTCTGCTCCCCATGATTTAATTACCAATATAACCCATCAACAAGTTTTATTAGTTCTATATGTCTAAAATGTATGCCACAATTATGTACATTTACCTCCATTTCTCCTTCCTCCACCATAATCTACCTCACTGTCATATGGCATCTCATCAATGGCAGTAACCACTTAAATAATCATTCTGCTTGTATTTCTGCCCAACCCAGTCCCTTCTCTACACTGTAGCTAAAACATCTTTTTTTTTCTTTAACTATAACTCAGATCTTGTCTCTCCTCTGTTTTAATAGTTCATATCCTTCAGTTCATTCATTCATTGATTTCCACTCACTGAATTTCCATTGGCCTTCAAATTATATCCAACTACTTTATAGGAACCCAAAGAACTTAACACCTCTTTCTGTCTCCTTTACAAAAAATACTTTAGTGGAACACCATAGCCCTTTTATTCAATGTAAACCAAACCACCATGCCAGGTAAGACTAGTAAACTAGTAAACTAGGTAAACCAAACCACCAAACTAGCATAATCTCTCCTTGGATTAGTATGCCATGTCCATATCATTTTCACTGAGCTGTTTTCTTTTCTTTTCTTTTTTGTATTTACTAGTCTGGGCCAAACAATTTAGGCAAAATTTATACCTACTTAAATTTAGGGTTGAATTAATCCAACTCATAGCCCTCAATGTAACAAAAAGATATCTGGCTTTGGAGTGAGATTATAGTTGGAACATTGGTTCCACCAATCCCTATCTGAATATACTAAGTTATTTCATGTCTAGGAGCCTTGTTTGTTTATTTTTTTTTAATCTGTAAAATGGGAAAAATAAACATATACTTTACAGAACCATTGTTCATATTAGGTCGAATTAAATCCCCAAGCAGGAATTTGTGTAGTTAGCATCAAATAAAAACTAATCCCGACTTAGGTAGGAAGAGACTTTATTGGAAAGGATTTTTGAAAGAGGAGGAAAGGGACTATTGCAATAGGGAGAATCCTTTGAACATGATTTCTATAAGCATCTCAAAGTTTAGAAAACTGTTTTGTTTTTGTTTTAAACAGGGAGGACCAAACAAGGCTCTGGGTATGGGGAGGTGAGGTGATCTGAATGAACAGGTGGAAGGGGCCTGATCAGACAGTAACTCAATGAATGCTTTACTTTGAAGTCAGCCTGTTCTCCAGTAAGACCATTAAGGAGGGATGTATGCTGGCTTGACTGGGGTTGACTCAAAGTTCAGGAGTCTGAGGAAAGAGAAAAACTTAACCAAAGTTTGGTAAAAGCATAAGCATTTTTTTCTGTTTATAAGTAGGGATAAAATAGTTCATTTATGAGGCAAACACTGGGAATTTGAAGGGTCTTGTCTGATCTTGCCATAGGTAAACAAGGGAACATCCATGACTCTTATCTAAGACACATGGAGAATGGAGGTTCTGAAACTGTGGGCAGGAAAAAACGGTTTGTGGAGTTATTGCAACTGCAGACTACATTGGATTCACTTATTATTGTAATTTATGTTAACTGAGGGATTTATAACATTGCTGTAACCAGATGCCTTCCTTGCCCCTCACTTACAGCCAGTTTGTTTAGCTTATTTCCATCCCTTTACTTGTTATCTTATGTTAACTGAGCAATTTATGACATTGTGGTAAGCAAATGCTTGTCCCTTATTGACAGCCCTTTTTTACAGCCTCTTGATGTTTACCCCAGCTGGCTTTTGTCAGTTTTCAAGGCCTGCACGCTCCCTATTAGCCATAATGGAAATGTATCTGCCAACTTAAGTAAAGTCACTACTCTACCTCCTTTTGTCTAAATCCCAAAAAAAAACCCTAAACTCTTTAGACTCAGGCAGAGAGACTCAAAGGTGGAGGGGAAGGTGGCTCCTGTCTCCATGCTGGTCAACCTTGCATTAAAGCTCCTTCTTTTCTCAAAATCCTGATTTCATGGCATTGACTTCTATGTACATCAGGCAATTGAGACTATTTGTTTGGTAGCAGTTCTTTGCAGCAAGCCATTTCCAGAACACAAAATGTTCTGGGGAATTTCTTTAACCATTGATATTTTCCAGGATCACAGGGCTCAGGAAAAGTTCAACATCATTGGTAGGAGTTCAACAAATATAGTTTTCTTTTTATATTCTCACAGTAGGAATTAAGAAAACATAGTTCCCCTTTTCTATTCTTATGTCCTCGTAAACAGCCAAACCACTCTCTGGAATTTGGTAGTGGTCATTCCATTCATGCTATTTTATCTACCAAACTATACTCAATTAGTTAATTTTATTAATCAATCATGCTTTCCTAAAGTGACTATTGCTTTAATAATGCCATCACAGCAAACTCTTCTTTTAAAAAATTTCCAGTTCTGAGACTCTCTCCTTTTAAAATGTTAGGGACAGCAGCATGCTCTTTCTAGCAAAGGTAGGAAACCCCATGAAACCGGTCATAGTTGCTCATGTCTTATATTTCAACTCCACTGGGAGCTAGTACTGCAGAAATAACAGGGGACTTTTCCTTTGATTGTTTTGATGTAGATTCAGGCTGCAACTATATGTTCTTTGACAGGTATTTTAGCTTGAATACAAGCATTTTTCATAGCTCACCTTGTTTCCAGAGACTGAAAAATCCATCAATTTTTTAATGGAAAATATACAATAGTTTAAAGCAGGATGTACAAACTTCTTTAAAAGATTTTTAAAAGGTTAGTCTAATTTAATAGCAACTTTTGCCATGAGAGTTACTTGGCACCAGAGATGGTCAGTTAGATCATCCTCAATTCCAGTTAGACCTCACACTGGAGCTTCATCCTGCTCTTTTTTCTGATGGGTCTGCTCAGAGGTCTAGTGCTATGTGATCAAAGTCACAACTTGATATTCTTTTAAGGCACAGCAATACATTAGAATGTTGAAGAATAAATTCTTTCAAGAAGCCAGAATGCTCAAAATTTATGGGGTCACAATGAGATGTGGGTGTTCTTATAATATTAGGAAGCATTAATCTGCAGATAAAATATAAGTCCCGTGATCTCTTCATGCCTTTGGAGACTCGGGCACTGACTTGATAATATCAGGTTTTCCTCCTAGAATCCATCAGTTTTTAAAACCTCTGATTAGTGCAAAGCAAATGATGTATCAATTTTAATGGACACCGAGTAAAGATTTTCGTGTTGCATTTTCAATGCCACATGAATTTTCATTAGTGAATGAATGGATGGCCATTTTGAATCTTCAGAGGACATTTTTACAGAAGTCATAAGAATGCCAGAAATTATGAAAAGTGTAGAGTTTAGAAATTAAATTTTCAAAGTAGAATCAGACAAGTGTGCAAGGGAATAATTTATTGTCACATATGTCTTCTTGTTTATTACTTTGGATATCTTTATTACATGCACAGAGTATAAAGAAAAAAGTGAGATCAGAAACTAAAACCAGAGTAAAATCATTATACTATTTGAGCAATATATTAATGATTGGGCTTCCAAAATATAACTGGAAAGGGGCTTTACATAAGAGCTTACCTGGGTTTTGTTATCTGACAAAAGAAAGCATACCAGATCTTTGGAAGAGAGAAAGATTTCCTGCACTAAAGGTTGAAAACAATTTATCTCTTTGATAATTTTTTTCTTTAACAAAGAATTATCAAGATTTAACAGTGAAGAGCATGGACTTCAAAATATACTCCTTGGGTTCAAATTATGGGGCCAGTTAATTTATTGCTTCAAGATTCAGTTTCCATATCTGTAAAATGATGTAACAACAGTACCTAGGACTTTTATAAAGATTAAATGAAAATTAAATAAAATGTAATGTAACATTTAAGAAAAATGTAATATAAAACAAATGTTAAGGGCTTAGAAAAGTGCTTAGGACATAGTAAGCACTACATATGTGTTATCATGATTATAATTATTATAATAATTTTTATTATTAAATAAGGGCTTATGATGAAAAGCAACAGTTTCCCACCACAAAATTTCCCTGTCCAGTTCATTTCCCAAGAGTTCTCTATTTTTAACTATTTCCATTTTTAGTGCTTCTGGTTGTTAATATCACAGACTAAACAACATTTGATATATCAATTTACAAGCCCTATCCCTACCTGCTCTTCTCCCACTCCTATGTCGCTATAGCTATGTAATTATTTTCAGACCCTCTACTGATGCACCTTCAAGGATCATGTCTCTAAACATTCATTACTTACTCATTTAAACTAGACTGTATCCCTTGGCTCTTAGCTTAAGGATTATTAATGATCATATTAATGAGGTCAATGTTCATATTAATGAAACTGCCTTTAACCAACAGTCTATAGCAGCTGAAGAAACTTTGGTCACCCAACACATTTTTTATACTGATCTCATATAAATACTAGTGGCATAGCATCAAGTCATTTTTGTCAAGAAATACCTGCAATATCTAAGCAAGCAGCATTAGCAATGCTTTGCTTTCTGCTGATATGACTTGAGAGGTAAATTTTGTGAGAAATCAGAGAAATAGGTGAGCTTGCTCAAATATTATTCAATTTAACCATGCATTTGACAGGAGGCAAACCACATGCAGTTTAAGATTATGGTGTAGATATTATGTGTTCTTGATAAGGTAAATGCATATACTTGAACTGCCAAGCTTTCAGGTAGAAATCTTAACATTCTGTATTAACACGTGAGATGATCTGAAGTGATGTTTGCAACTTTCCTTGAAATGCATTGAAAGTAAGATGGATTAATATATGAGCAGATGAAAAGACAGAAGGGAGATAATCAGATTTAACCAAACTAGTAGGTTAAGGACACAGTCCTCCAGGCTGCAAAATCTACCCAATACTTCTGACTCCGACTGCAAGGAGTTACGATCCAACTGCAAAGTTAGAAGGAAGAGTCCACAGAAGACCACCTCACTTCTGACATCAACTTCAAGTTCAGGCCAAACCAG
>JAQZBX010041252.1:0-22409 GCA_029593785.1 Cabassous unicinctus
TAAACGGGTGCTCTATCCATTGTGCCACACCCGCTTCCTGCCGTGAGGTTGCTGCATCAGGCCACCGCACCGCTCAGGCCGGCGTGCCCTCACAAGGAGGCCTCGGGACGCGAACCCGGGCCTCCCACATGGTAAACGGGGGCTCCATCCACTGAGCCACACCCGCCTCCCAAGAGATTTTTCAGTTTTGTCTTAAAGAAACACTATATATAAAAATCTTATTGACACAGAAGTTAGTACTAGAAGTGGGAAGCTGCTATAACAACACAAATTTATATGGATGTGGTTTTGAGGACAGATAAAAGGTGTTGAAGAATCTATTACTGTAAGTTGAAAAAAATGACAGTATGTGGTATGCAGTAGTGAAATATTTGATAAAAGTGTCAACTGTTATAACAAGTAAGGCAAATAATAAAATAAGTGAACCTATAGTTCTAGATGAAGTGTTTGGGGAAGCAGAATGCTAGTAGCATGCTATAGTTGCTATTGACTGCATTTGACAAGGTTGTAAATGAAGGTGAGATCTGAGAAAGCACTTGGTGTGAGTGGAGGTATAGGGAGGTGGGAAGGAGAGGGTTGCAACAGGTATGAAAGAAATTAGAAACAATCCAGTATTTCTGAGGCATCTATGTTTGAAAGATGTAACTGTATCTCATCTCCAATGGGAAAAAATTAAAATTAAACAAAATTAACAAAAGAAATTTAAAAATTGACATTATTAAAGTACCAAATCAGGCCACCAAATTGGCCATCTTTGATTTGGCTCAAGGAAAAGAGATCAGGGAATAGACCTATGATAAATTCTGAATGCTAAAAATTAAGTCTAGATATTTATGTATTCCTTCAAAAGTATTAAGAGCTGATTAATAACACATAGACCTTATTACAAGCAAATAAGTAAAAAGCCAACTAAAGTTTTGAGAAAATTTTACTTTTGAAATTGACCTAACTAATTTCCATTAATGTCCATGACAGAGTAAATGATACTCATCATGCCCTAATGCTGTAAAGAACCATAAAACAGACAAAATATACAAGGCAACTGTTTTTTTTTTTCCATTGGAAAATAGAACAACACTAAAGTTTCATTCATGAAAGTAGAGAAAATAATTAGGTAAGCCTCACATTTGCCTGAGCCTTCTGTCTGGTAACAGTTTCCTGATTATTATGCAAGTACTATGGGTCCATACAGATCATGGTGGTGAAACTCAGCTGAAGAGGCAGAAATTAGTGTTTGGGGATGCAGAAGTGGCTGGGTTTTCAGGGCAGAGTAGAAGGGAGAAGAGAGGTGTACAGTTTAAGGACCCAGAAATTTGTATAGGAGTTCCCACTGGTCCTTGGATAACAGCTATCTATGTGCAGGGTGAGACTCTATGAGGTCTAACAGATAAAAGCTATTGAAAGGGTGAGAGTTGAACAGAGATACCAGAAATTGCATTGGAGTTCAAGCCAGGCCAGAATAAAGAGACTTTGATGAGTACCTTGTGCATTTAGCTGAGTCTCCAGAAAGGCAATGCTTTAGGAGGAAGGTTCGTGTTCTAGGACTAGGTGCAAAATCAATATAGACCTACCCTATCAAAGAAAAAAGTAAGTATGACAGGATTAAGAAGTCACCAGTAATTTAATTTTCTGTCATCATAGAACTCAATATCCTTTAAAGGAAAAAGCATAAGCCACACTCCCTTTAACATATCATCCACAATTTCCAACATATAATCAAGCGTTAGTGGACATGAGATGAAGCAAGAAAATGGGATCCATAATAAGGAAAAATATCAGCTGAAACACACCTAAAGAAGTTCAATATGCTAGTAGCAGGTAAGAACTTTAAAACAACTTTTATGAATATATTCAGGTCCTTAAAGGAAAAGATAGATGTTTGAACAGAGGGAGAATTTCAGTAGAGAAATGGAAATTATAGAACTGAAAACTATAGTAGATGAATGAAAATATTCACTGGATGGCCTTACTACCAGATTGAGACCTATAGAAGAAAGGGTCTGTGAACTTAAGACAGATCAATTAAACTTACCTAATTAGAAGAACAGAGAAAAAACTTGAAAACAGGTAGAGCCTAAGTGAACTGTACAATATCAAGTGTTTTGATATATGTATGATTGGAGTCTCAGGAAGAGCTGTGGGAGAATGAGGCAAAAATATACTTGAAAAAATAATGACAGTATTTCTGTTAACCACAGTCCATAGGTCACACCAATTGTATTTTTACCTTGCTTCTACGCATTCCCATCACCCTGCAATAGTGATGTACATCCACTCTAGCTCACAGGACACTCTTGCATCTGTACTATCAACCACAAGTATTCTTGCATTAATTCCAAAGATGTACTGTATTGATAATGGGGGTGTGTGTGTATGGAAAAAGTGTGCCAAATATATGCTGTGGACCAAGGTTGGTGGTAATAGTCTGATGATATTATCTCATAATTTGTAACAAATATTACACCACAGTGTGGTGTGTTGGTGAAGGGGTGTTGTATGGGAATTCTACAAATGTGCATGACTGTTTATTAAGTTCACAACCTCTGTAATAAAAATATATTTGAAAAAATAGGGTGGATTGGGGGGAAAATACAGCAAATGTAAGATGTAGATTATAGTTAGTAGTAATATTTTGATGATGCTCTTGCATACTTCATAATAAATTATGCTCTTGCATAGTTTGTAACAAATGTGCCACGACAATGCTAGGTGTTGGTGGTGGGGTGATGTATGGGACCTCTGTATAATGTTATACATGTTTATTTTGTAAGTTCACAACTTTTACTATACACTTATTGTTTATGTATGTTAATGTGTGAATTATATACTTTAATAAAAAATTAAAAAATAAATAAGACAGAAATTTCCCAAATTTAATTAAAAGCATCAACCTGTAGATCCATGAATCTCAGCAAACCCAAACAGGATAGCTACAAAAAGAACCACAGGTAGGCAAATCACAGTTATCAGATAAACCAAAGATGAAGAAAAAGATAAATATAACAGCTAGAGGGGGGAAATCATACAGTCCATAAAGGAGCAATCATGAATGGTGACAGACTTCATATCAAATGCAATGGAGGCCAGAAGATAATGGAATGGCAGTTTTTAAATTGCAGGAGGAAAAACAACAAACTTTGAACCCAGAATTCTGTATCTAGAAAAATATCCTTCTAAAATGGGAATAAAATAAAGATATTTTTAGATAAATGAATGCTGAGATTGTTTATTGTCAACTGAACTGCCTTATAAGAAATGCTCAGGGGAGTTCTTTTTTTTTAAATATTTTAAATTTATTTTTAAAAGATACTTAGATTACATAAATTGTTACATAAAAAATGTAAGGGATTCCCACATGCCTCAGTCCCCAGACCTGTTACTTTTCCCCACATTAACAACTTCTTTCATTAGTGTGATACATTCATTGCAATTGATGAACACATTTTGGAGCATTGCCACTAAGCATGGACTATAGTTTACGTAGTAGTTTACACTCTCTCCCACCCAGTTCTGTAGGCTATGGCAGGATATATAATGGCCTGTATCTGTCACCGCAATGTCATCCAGGTCAATTCCATGTCCTGAAAATGCCCCCATGTTACATCTCTTTTTTCCAGGGGAGTTCCTTGAATATCTTTAATGACAATGAACTGCATGAGACAAAAGCAGTATAGTATTTTGGAGTTTACAGCATATGTGGAAGTATATGAGAACAACAGCAAAAAGGAAGAGCGTGAATGGAATTATTCTGTTGTACTCTTCTTGTAATGTATGCCAAGTGGATTACAATGTTAACTGTAAGTAAATAGACTGTAGCAAGTTCAAGACGAATATTGTAGTCACTAGCACAACACCTAAAAATAATGAGTTTGGGCAAAAAAAAAAAAGTGAAAAAACAATAGAGGAGAAGAATGAAATACTAAAATTAATGATCAACCCCAAAAGTCATCAGCCTGGGTTAAGAGAACAGACTGTTCAAGACTTAAAATGATATTTGGACCCCTGCCTACTCATATAGTGGTCAAATGAAGCTAAGCAAAACCCAAATATATTTATACATATTCTAATCAGATATCCTGAGAGCACTCCAATGCTACAGAGAGGGAAATTGCCACTGAATGTTTGTGTCATGAGTTTAAAGATCATGTTATGAAACTTAGAGAGTAAGCTGAGAAAATATAGGCTACCCAGGCAACTACCAAATCATAACATATCTACTAGATGCTAGAGCTAAATTCTGATCTATACACTGCGTTAAAGAGTTAAAATGGTAGGACCCTACACATAAGGGAAGAAGGTACACTTAATATTTATAGATTGCAGAACTGCGTCAGTGATCTTACAATATTCTAAAAGAAGCCCTCAAGTCCAGTTTTGTCAATAGAAATACAGACAAGTCTCCAACATTTGAAGAGTTCAACTTTAGAGTCAATGATGAAATTCTAAAGCTTAAACAACATCTTGCTTGTGCTTTGTTTTACAGGAGGATAGGAAGGAAATAATTTAAGCTTACATTTACATGCTTAATGATTTCAATGTTCCAGAGGTCATTAGATTGGGTTCTCCCAAAACCAAAGCCTGAGACAAGGACTTGGATGCATGTAGTTTATTTAAGAAGCAGGAGTGAAGGAGAAGGGGAAATAAAATAGGGAAGGAGGAAAAGCCAACAAAGGGTATTTTATTGTGCTGGTTATCATGGTGGAAACTGTGAATCTATTTCACTACGAATCTTCTGAACATCCAAATAGCATATACAAAAGGGTAGGAGACTCAAGCATTTACCCATTGGTGAGGGTTACCTCCAAAGTCATTAACTTCCCTGTGCATATGACCTGCTCAGAGAGAATGCTAAGTGAGCATAAGTGGCTTCAGAAATAGCCTTAAGACAAAAAAAAAAAAAAAATGGTGGAGAGAAGTGATAGCATGGGAGGCAGGATGTTTTCTTCTTATTAGGATGTTTAGGTTATTTGCCAATACCAGTTCACCAGGTAAAATCACCATTATGCCATCCAAATATTAGACCAGAGTGCTGTTTGAAAAATATAATGGCACTCAATGTCTCTGCAGGCTACATTTTGACAGAGAGCAGATTAACATAGTCTTTGAACAAAAATGTGAATAGGCACTGCTAATCTTCACATGTAAATGCAAAACATATTTGATACTCTTTATTGATAGAAATGGAAAAGAGCACATTTGTGGTATAAATAGCTGTACACTAAGTGTTAAAGACTGTTGATCTGTTCAAGTGGAGATACCACTTCCATCTCAACAACTGCATTTGGGATCATCACTTTCCATTTACAGGGGTTCACTTCCTTTATCCATAATCATATTTATAGTGACTATACTGATTAATTGTACAAGGATACAAAGGAACCAGAACCTTTATACCCTTTAAATATTTGAAGGCTGCAACAATATCTCTAATTTCACCTGGGATTCAGTATTTCTTCTGACCAGAGAGTGATTGAATTCCACTAATCCCATCCACAGAGACTGCCTTCTAGAACAACTTCTGGTAACCATATTTGAGTTTGGGTTTCCCCAAAAGTAATGTCTGAGACAAAGGCTTGGAAGCAGATAGTTCATTTGGGAGTTGATTTCCAGGATGCAGAAAAGAGAAAGGGGTATTCAACAGCAAACAAGTCAAAGCCAATAAAGTGTACATTATTGAAGGAATTACTTGTGTATACTACTGAGGCCTATGCCCATTAAGGACCCTGTGAGGAAGCATGGGAAATGAGCCTTTGAATATTCTTTAGAAGGACAAGAGACTGGGGCATTCATTTACTGTCTCTTGTCCTCCATTGGTTGAGAGTGTGGAAAGCAGAATAATGCCTCTCCTGCAATGGTGTCTATGTCCTAATTGCTAGTGAATGTTAGGTTATGTGGCAAAGAAGAAGTAATGTTTCTGAAGTAATATTACTAATCAGATGCATTTTAAATAAGGAGATTGTCCTGGATTATTCAGGTGGACCCAATGTAATGACAAAATTAAAAGTGGAAGAAGGAAGCAGAGGGGGTGTCAAGGTGATGTGATCTAAGGAAGACTCAACTGGATATTGCTGGTTTTGAAGATGAAAGGGGCCACTAGCCAAGGGATGCAGTCATATCTGGAAACTGGAAATAGATTGCTCCCTTGAGCCTCCAGAAGGATTGCAGTCCTACTGACACCTTGATTTTAGCCCAGTGAGACACATTTCAGATGTTTATGTCCAGAACTGTAAGACAATAAGCTTGCATTGTTTTAAGTCACAAAGTTTATCGTAATTTGTTACTGCAGCATTAGGAAACTAATGCAAATATTATATTGAAAACAACCTTGTGCTTGGACTGAGTGAGCTCCAGGAGCTTCAGAAAAAGCACTGAGTTGGAAAAGTAGAGAAAAGTAAAGAAGACTTGTAGAAAGACACTCTCAGAGTACATGGGAATTGTCCACCACAACTCCAACTGAAATCAAAGGTAGCCCAAGGTGTGTGACACAGGACACCAAACTCCTGCTGCTGCATCATTAGGTCCTCTTTGTTTGGGTATTAAAAAATTATCTAGTTTATTTAATCATTCATTCATTCATCCATAAATATTATTTTAATGACAATGTTCTATCATCCTTAGAAGGAAACTCTGGATATGGTTATTTTATGGCATCATTTGTCAACTTAGCACACATCTAAAATTGCCAGAGATTATAATGGGAAACATTGGATGTCTTTCTGCACATATTAAAATTAGAGCTACTTAAAAATGCTAAAATGATCAGGTTAGGACAATTTGAACCAATGTGCAAGAAGCAGCAACTTGTAAATATGAGCAGGGAATTTACTTGATTTGTTGCTCTCAGATTTCACTTAAAAGGTCTTTTAAAGCAAGACACAAAGACCAAAAATAAATATTGACTATTTTAAAAAATAATTTTTGTGGCTCCCAATCAGGAACAGCATTAAATGATAAATTACTCAGTGGGAAAATGGAATAAATGAAAGTGATTACAATGCTTAATGTTATAAAGTATTTTAACATCCCAGTGGAAAGTAGGCAAAATACAGAAAGGGAAATTTATATAAAATAAGTACAAATGGCAAAATAATGTATGAAAACATTTAATATCCAAAACTGGTCAGCCAAAGAAGCTGAAATTATGCAATAGTAAACATATTAATCTACAAGGTTAAAATATTAAAAATTATTGATAATGTCTGTTTTAAAGAAGGTGAAGGAAATGTAAATTCTAGTACACTGAGTTAATAAATTAGTGCAGCTTTTATGGAAGGCATGTACTTTAAGGTAAAATTTTGACTTATAGGAATGTATTATAATGAATAATCATGCAAGTCCACAAAAATATATTTACAAATATGTTTATTATAATATTGCTTATGGCAGAGAAAATTTGGATTCTATCTAAATGTCTAGCAATAAAGTATTTAACTACTAGTAGTATACAGAATGGAATAATATGTTACTAAAAATACAGACGTGTTTGTATGTGTGTTTTTGTGTATGTATACATTGCACTGGTAATAACATTGTTCAAAGAGTTAGTAGTGATTATTAGGATATATCCTATATATTTTATAGTAATGTAAAGAATGATTAGGTAAATATATATTAATTTTATAATATAAAATTATAGTTATTCTATTATTATTATTTAATATTTAAACTTGACCTGCTGTTCTGGTGTTATCTTTCACTACTAGCCATCCCGGGAATGCATGGCATTTACTAAATCTCACTTAAATTCTTATGCACAGACAAGTTTCTTTCCCTACTTGATGTCTTTTTTCCTTTTCCTTTTTTCCCCTCTTGGATAAGTCAGTCTGCCATTCAAGACTCAGTTACTAGCTGGATTAAGTTCCTCTCATGTGCTCCCATAACCTCTCTGTCCCTGTGTATATAAATCTATCATAGGATTTACCGCTAAGTCTTTGTGTTTTTAATTGATAAAAGCTTTGCACTTAGCAAGGCTATCACAAATTAGACAATTTATAAATTACTTTCAAAGGAAAAGAAAAAGGAAGAATAGAAGAAATTTAAAAAGAAAGAAAAAATAAGAAAAAGGGAAGAAGGAAAGAAGAAGAAAGAAAGAAAAAGGGGATCTGCTCTTAGGTGCTAACCTCTTATAATTCATGTCTGTATCAGGGAATGGAGTTGCCAGAGGGAATATGAGTCTGTTCTTGTGGAAGTGTTTAGACTGAGGTCCAAAGGTAACAATAGAATTTTGTTCTACCAAGTCCCCTTGAGGGGATCAACATACTTTTGTCTAAATCCACCTTATTTTGCATCCATGACCAACCTTTTAGACCTGGAATTCATCTAGACCTGTAATACCCAACTTATTTATGCATCAGAATTTCCTGTGTAGTTTTTTTAACCATACAAGTGTTCAGTTCCCACCCCTGCAATTCTGATTTATTACATCTGCGGTAGGGTCAGGAATAGTAGGTTTGAAAACTGCTGGTCTAGATCAAATTCTTCTATTCATAAAACTTTTTTTCTTTTTTTAAGATTTATTTACTTTATTATTTTATTTTATTTTTTCATTTATCCTCTCCCCTCCCCCAGATGGTTTTCTTGTCTGTCTGCTCGCCTTCTCCAGGAGGCACTGGGAACTGAACCCGGGACCTCCCACATGGGAGGTGAGTAGCCCAAGAGCCTGAGCCACATCTGCTCTCCACAGGCTGCTGTATCTGTTGGCTTGTAGCATCTGCTCGTTTAGGTGCCTGCTTATTGTGGCCGATGCAGTGTCTAGCTCGCTGCGGTGGCTACCTTGCTGCAGCATCCAGCTTGTTGCAGCAGGTGCAGCATCTGCTTGTCTTTTTTTAAAAAAATTTATTTATTCCCCCCACCCCCACCACTTGCACTCACTGTCTGCTCTCTGTGTCCATTTGCTGCACTTTCTTCTGTGTCTGCTTGTCTTCTCTTCTCCTCTTCTCTTTAGGAGGCACCAGTAACCAATCCTGGGACCTTCCAATGTGGGAGAGAGGCATTCAATCGCTTGAGCCACCTCAGCTCCCTGGTTTGCCATGTCTCTCACTGTCTCTCCTCTGTGTCTCTTTTTTTGTTGTTGTTGCATCATCTTGTTGTGTCAGCACTCCATGTGGGCCAGCTCTCCAAGCGGACCAGCTCGCTTTCACCAGGAGGCCCCAAGGAACCGAAACTGGGACCCTCCATGTGGTAGATGGGAGGTCAATTGCTTGAGCCACATCTGATTCCCCTGCTTGTCTTCTTTAGGAGGCACCAGGACCCAAACCCAGGACCTCCCATGTGGTAGGCGGACTTCCAACTGGTTGAGCCACATCTGCGTCCCCGTTAAACTTCTTTTAATTTTGATATTCCATTGTGACCAAATCCACTGATATTTATTGTCCATACTTATCGACTCTCTTCTACTAATTTTACCATGAAGCATATTTCTATTATCACTTTTAATTCATTCAGGTCATTATCCCAGTTTGAACTTCATTCCCTCCTTAGTTTAGACACATCATAATTTGTCATTTCAATAATTCTACTATTATCCTAAAATGTCTACAATTCCCTAGTTATTTGAAAATTGCCACCTATTCTTTTATTTATTTCTCATTTTTGTGTTTTCAACCTCTAGACTGGAAATTTTTGGCTGGTCCATGTTTTTTACTTCAGCTTTGATATAGAATGCCATGAAACTCAATTGGTTTTGACCAATACAAATTCATAATTATTTAATTGATTCTGAGCAATAGTGCTTCTTGGCTATTTTTGTTGTCTCATTATTGCTTCTTATTACATTTTGTACCATACCCATCTCAAACCTTCTTCACTATCTCAATATCCCATGTGACATTTGACCTTAGCAGATAAGTTCAACAACTATTTTGCCTCCTCTGTACCTCAAGATCTCTCTTTATTTTCAGTTTACATTTTTTTTTTTTGGTTCTTATCTCTTAGGGAGATCTGATCCTTTTCTTTACTAAGGCTAACTTCTAGATTTGTGCTCTTTTTCATATCTTCCCTGTTTCAGACTCCTACTGCATCAATTGTTCTTGCTAACATCTTTAATCGTTTGTTCTCTCCTGGATTCCTCCCCTCTGCCTGCAAATATGTTTTGGTCTTCCCTTCCTTTCACAAAGGAGGTTGCTTCATAAATATTTAATGAAGTGATATTGAATTGAATTGAACTTATTAATTCTTCAAGCTCACAGAGCTACTAATGGCAGATCTAAAAATTAAAACCCAGGATTCCTGATTTTAGTTCAATACTCTTTCCAAAGATAAACATTTCTTGTAGGTATATCTAAATATCTTCTCAAATCCAAATAAGTGATCATATTTGTTGAAGTGTAAATGTTTAATCCACTGAAATAAAATATTGCTTGTGTATTCATCAGTAAATACTATTGATCCTAACACAATATGAGATTTGGTCATTAAAATCTCATGTTATACATTATACATATAAAAAATTAGTTACAGAATTGGAAACATATTAGTCATGTATGATAGATAAACTAATTTGAAGACCTTATTTTATTAGATCATTTAAATGTTGTTATAGGTTAATTTAATACCAAAGACTTTTTATTTATTACTAAATTGATTATTACTTAATAGATTACCATGTTTATCTCTTGGAGATGCTTGAGAAACTGTCACTATTAATTTAAAATCAATTATAGTAGTTGAATAAAGAACCATTATCCTTTATTCCTGTCTAGAAAATAAAGTTCTAGGACCAAAACAATGCATCACTTTTAAGAATTAAAATCCATTCTGAGAAAAATGATGCCAGTCGCCAGACATACAGAACAAACCTCTGACAAGACATAATTCTATTATATTAATTTATTGGTTAACTCTTCTTGGTCTGCTGTAAACATGACAGGAGCCAGAATATGAATTGCAAAATTTATTCACAAGAAATAGCCAGATGCCTAGCATTTCACTGTTATAAAGAGGAAATTCTCTTCAACATAGATATCAAATTCTGGTTTCTTTCTGGTGCTTTCTTCAATTTAATATAAACAACTTAATATAACTATATGATAGTAAATTTTAAGGGAAAACAATAATGTGTGGTATATATCTGATCATATCTACTCAAAGTTGAGCTATGAATTCTGAATTTGGGTAGCTAGAGAGCCAGATATCTAGAGCTAATAAGTACCATTTAGAATTTCAAAATACATTTTATTAATTTGGCTCTTTTTTCACTTTGCAAATCTCAGATTTTCTAACAATTGGCTTACATTATTTCCTTAACCCCTGAAAATTTACTGTCTAAATTGACTCTAAAGTCATAATTTTTATGTTTTTTTTTATACAAAGCATGTCTTTTCTAAGACATTTTTGCCCAGAATTTATATTAACTTTATAATTAAAAAGATAAAGTTCAAGATGTGTGAGAATTAAACTTTTATGTGTCTTAGATTACACATGCTGACATCTACATATAGCATTAATAATAATATTTGATACTTTTACCACTGGACCAGAATGTAAAGTTGGTGTAATCATGTTTCATATGACTTTGATATTAGAGGTGGATTATGAACTGATGGCTTTATAAGACCACTGTGGGTCTTAAGTCGACTTAGCTAAGATTTCAATATGTCCTATCAAGTCAACTCTAATATTTCCATTCTGTCTTGAGGACAAGAAAGGTTTATAGAGAAAATCAATTAATGCAAGCATATTCAATGTTTGCAAAAGTATTATTACAATATGTATTCATTTTATTCTGCTATGTCATTAAAATTACGATCCTGAATAGTGTAACCATGTATGTCATAAAATAGGATATGTACTTTGGTTTATTGGAACATCCATTTCCTCCATTATCAGTATCAATCTGATAAAATTTACATCTTGTTGAGAAGAGAGGAGAAACCCAAGAATGCCATTTTATCCTTTGTTGGCCCTATTTGCTTACGTAACTTGTATCTTTCAATTTCTCCTAATTAACACCTTCCATTCAGATGTATAGGGAGAATGAGAGTTGGTGGGGTGAAGCACTAGGTCCACAGAGAATCTTGGAGATTTGTTTATAGATTACATTATTGTTATAGTTCTAAAACTTCAAAGATTATTTTAAATACATTGTTAATACTTATTCTTTCATTTAGCTTTTCATAGTCTCATATCATAAATAAAATGTCTAAAGATAGACTAATTATTAGTCATTTAAATTATACACTGCCTTTGAAAAATATTTTAAATTTATAAAAGAGGTCTTAGATATTTTTAAATTTTTTCATTTTTTTATTTTATTAAAGAAGTTTTAGATTATAAAAATATTACATAAAAATATAGGGGATTCCCAATTACCCCACCCCTCCCCCTCTCACACTTTCGCACATTAACAACATCTTTCATTACTGTGGTACATTTGTTACAATTGATGAGCATATATTGAAGCATTGTTACTAACCATTGTCTATAGTTTACATTATAGTTTACTCTTTGCCCCACAGAATTTTATAGGTTCTGACACAATGTATAATGGCCTGTATACATCATTGCAATGTCATGCAGGACAATTCCAATGTCCCCAAACTGCCCCATGTTACACCTATTCTTCCCCCTCCCTCCCCTCAAAACCTCTGGTGACCACTGTCTTTATTACAATGATGCAAGTTCTTCCATTGCTTAGAATAATAAGTCAACTTTAGTCCATGGTTGCATTCCCCCCTTATGTTTGTTCATTCCTCAATCTTGAGGATTTTGGGTGGTGATGCCCACTCTGTTTCTGATTGAGAGGAGGCTTAGATCCCTCAATCAGAGGGATGGAACTGTCTTGCTTGCAGTTGTAGATACTCTATTTTTAGGCATTAGATACTTTTAATATATTATCACCACATTATATGTGCACTGTTTAGTAATTCAGTGCCTTGATTGCACTTAGACTTTAGAAGTAAAAACATAAGGAGACATCCCTTACTTATTTGTTGTCTGCTTGTTCCCTATGCTTCAGTAACACGGGCCCGCTCCTCTCACCCTCCTTCCTTTCCTCCCTCCCTCCCTCCCTTCCTTCCTACTTTCCTTCCTTTAAAAAAAAAATTATCAAGCCATTTTTTGTCTCAGGAACTTTTCAATTTTTCCCCTCTGTGGGATCACACTTCTTCCACATCACTCTATGACAGGATCTTTCTCATCATCTGGTCTCTGCTCAAATTTCTCCTCCTCAGCAATGGTTCATTTGATTGCTCTTTCCAATTTTGCCATCCTCACTCACCCTACCTTTATGACACTTACCAATATCTGAAATTATTGTCTTTAGTTGTTTGTCTTTCTCTCCTACTGGAATGTTAGATCCTTGAGAGAGGGCATTGTATCTTATTTACTGCACTATTTGCAATACCTTGAATATCTGCATTTGGCATAGTTTAGATATGCAAGAAAGTAGCTAGTGTTGTTGAAGAATTTAATTTTTATTAATTGTGATTTAAATGTAATGGTGACATGTGGCTAGTGGCTACCATTTTGGACATTGACTTTCTGATTGAATCTCACGAAGTTTGAAAGTGTCACAAAGTTCTGGAATGCACAATATTAAAACACAGAACTAATGTAAATTTTGAAAAAACTTTGCTTTTTATGCTGCTGAGGGCCACATAGAACTTGGGTTCTATTCCACATTACACTGTTGTTCATTTTTCATTAGGGTTAAACATGATGCCCAGTAAGTTTATTCTGTGATATTCTTAAAACTGATTATGAAACCTTAGCCCTTAGTTGGTAATTCTTATTATTGTTTATTTTGTGTTGGTTTGGGAAAAGATGTTGACATATAGGGAGGGAGCCAGTTCATAAATCTGATAAAAATTCTGTATGCCACATATAGAGGCATAAATTCTGATTTTATCAATGGTTTGTTCTCTGAACTGTTATCCCAAACACTGGGAAATTTCAAATAGGAAAGGCTAATTTCTGTACAATGGAGGAAAACAATTTCATGAGAAAATGTGTCGTTCTACAGTGTTATAAATTATTTGTAAGGATACAATGCCCCATCTCATCTAATAACTTTAGAAACACAATTAACACAAACCAAGTTGAAGTAAACATTATATTCTTAGTCTTGAGCTTGAGCTATGCAGTCAAACACTACCACTCTCAGTGGTTTTTACAAGTTACTTAATTTCCTCACATGTAATATGATGATGATAATCATACCCAACTTGTAGAGCTGTCTTGAGGATTAAATTGGAAAATATATTAAAAACACCTAACATGGTACCTACTGTGGCACATAGTAGGCATAGAATAATCATTGCCTTCCATTTTTCTTATTTTCCCACAAGCCATTATAGTCACCACTAACAGATCAAAATATGAAAGAGGGTTAAGCAATTTTGCTTTTCTGTGAATTCAGGTTAGAAACTTGGCAAATCAGTGGACATAGATATGTACTTGTTACAGATGAGAAGAATCTGCTATTTGAAAATAACAAGAATGCATTTACTAACACCACTGAGATGTCACTTATTAAATAGGTATATTTGCCAAGTAAATTAAGATTTTGAAGAAGTCACTTTTTAATGCAAAATGTGATTCATGTTACAAAAATACCTGAAACAAAACTTATTTTTATTTTTAAATGTCCACATTTAGAAGATCTCTGAAAGTGATGTAATCTCCATGAGGCTTTGATAAAATTTTATGGGGAAAATGGTAGCGCTGTGGAAAGAGCAAAAAACTAAACTAAATGATGCTTGAATTTTCTGTTTTGTGTCACTTTTACCTTAATACATTTTTCTGCATGTTCATTTCCTTTGTGTGTCTTTCTTTCCTGAAGAATAAAAGAAAAATCTGCCTCATGAAAATGCAGGAGAGTCATCCCACATAAAGACCATCTTTAAAATGCGCATTATTTATTTGACAGACTATAATGGCTGTTTCAAGGATATTATGGGCCGTCACGTGAATATGTATTTTAGAATGAATGCTACAGTACAAATACCCATGGTTGCACAATGCACATCAAAAAATATAACCTAATGAAATGTCTTTTGAAGATTAAGCAATATATAAGGATATACTGGAAATGGACAACTCAGTTGAGTTAAAATAGAAAAAGGAGAATACTCTTACACTCCTAAATGAAGCATAGGTCAACTTCCTTGGGGGGCGAGGGAGTGGAAGAGGAAAAAATAAAATAAACCATAATTTAAATTTGAATGGTAAATATAATTTCAGTTCTTGATTCTAACAGCAAATAAAATAGAGCTCTTTGGAATTTCCTATTTAATTGATATTGATAAATCATGGGTGTTTTAGAAGTATATTGTGTTTGCAAGATTTCAGGTGCAGTTGTTAGACTAAGGATTGTTAATGAATTAGATGATTTAATGATAGAAATTTAATTTTGGGTTAGCATTAAATAAATCATGCACTCCTCTCACACATTTTTGTAAATGTTTTTAATTCCTACGACCGTGTATTAAGATCAGTAGCAGATACAGGATACGGTGATTACCAATCCTTACTTGAAAGAGCCTAGAGTCAAGAGGGAAGCTATAAAAGAATAAAACTCAGTATTGCACTGGACTGAAAACAGTAAGAGCTGTAAGAGGCATATATGTAGAAGATGCTCTAGCCATTGATAGGGAATAATAAATTAAGAAAACAAGGTAGCATAGCTACAATAAAAGCAGATGATAGCCTGTGATGTTTGCATCACATTCCATCAGTAATTGTGACTTGAATTTAGAGTCATTTTCACTGATGTTCTTATCCAATATCATTTACCTTCTTTAATGTTTCAAAAAGTGTTTTTTTTGGGAGCAGGGGAAGGGTGCAACAATATACCCAGAAATGTTGTTATACTTCAGATTATTTCATTAATTGCCATGGTTTTTTCATTTAAGTTATTGCAATAAATCTACAAAATCGATGTATTACATAAACTTCAAATAAGCCATTGACTTTAATTTTAGTAGATACCCATATGTCTTGATCTCTCTTTCTTAGTTTCTTCCCTTTATTCCTTAAAAATTGTCACAAACAAATTTTTCTGCTGGGGTGCAGGTGATTCTGCAAATCAAAGCCCCCTTTTTCCTAAATTTTTTCAATCTAATAAAGTGTCTCTGTGGTACATCTTCATTGGACTTCAGAGAAATTTCCGGTACTCAGAATAAGGACCAGAAATTCAAGAAAATAAAATGTGGCACAACTGCCAACATTATTCATATTTAACTATTTTCTAACCGCCTAATGTATGTCAGGCATTCATTTAGTCTAGCTCTATCCAATAGAAATATAGTGTGATCCATGTATGCACTTTCAAATTCTCTAGGAGTCACATTAAAAAAGGGAAAATTGGTGAAATTAATTTTAATAATTTATTTCCAATATGTTATCATTTCAGCAAGATATTTATATAAAACAGTATTAGTAAGATACTTTACATTCTTTTCTTTTCCTGCCAGCATCGATGTGTTTTTTTGCACTTAAACACTTCTCAATTCAGACAGCCACATTTCTAGTGCTCACCAGCCCCACATGATTATCCTATTCAGCAGCACTGGTCTAGATATTTTCAGTTGTATTTCATTATTTAACTCTCACAGCAAAATCTATGAAGTCACTATCATTAACCAACTTTTGAAGGTGAGAAAACGGAAATTCAAAAAGTGTAAGTGACATAGACAATAAATTGTGGAAATCACACTTGAATTTCATATTACAGTCCTTGCCATACCTTTAATTATGGTGATCTTTTTTTATGAGGTTAAAAATTTTGGAATTTGACTTCCAGGTAATTAACTTTTAAACTAAAGTGCACTATTCCTTGATGTTTTTCTAAAAGGCAGAGAACATTTTGAAATTGAACTCACCACACAACTTTCCAAGGCAAACAAAGTTGAAGACATCTTCCCTGTTTCATAGGGGAGGAAACATGTATATTGACTTGTGATTTGTTCTACTTCAAAATATAAAGGGCATATCATCATATCACTGAAATATGATACTCCCTTGACTATGTAACCTTTCCCGGGGCTCTATTAAAGACATAAGCCTGTTTATTATTATATTTTTTTGTTCTAAGTTGTATGATTTTTCAAAATGCAATGCAAAACTTGTCTGATCACTAAGGTTCTGCTTGATTTAGTTGTTTCCTATATTTTGGTAGTTACTTATGATTTCTTATTTGTATGGGCTTTGTCCTTATATTTAAGTGAAAAGGCTCAGAGGCTGATTATGAAATACGGCAACAAATCATTTTCCCTCTATCGTAAGCATGTGATAAGAAAAAATGGGCTAACATTCAGCAGAGGAGATACGGGCAGGTCAATTAAGAGGATTCTATTGTTAGTAATTATTGTCTCACCCCAGAAATTGCTTGTGACATGGTGGAATCTCCTATGAATTTTCATTTCAGCAAGAAGTTTTAATACTTATTAAAAGATTATCCTGTAGTAACCTTTTACTAAGCAGAAGAATTTGTTCAAAGGAAAATAAGCCATTTTCTGTTTCCTAGGAACTTACCACAGAATGTGAATGACACAACAAATTCATTAGGAAAAACAAAAATGGATAAAAATTCTATTTTTGAAATAGAGGACTTGAGGAATATATTAGATACAAATAAATGCTGATGAGTTGAATTTGAGAAACAGCAAGTTGGAGATTGTGGAGTGTGCAGCTGGAGGGATGAACAGATGACATGAAGCACTGGTAATAAATTGGATCACCTATATTTAAACATAGAATATTTACCAAATGTTAAATGACCCAGTCTCACTAATTCAGCTGTTCTCAGGTCAGAGGGGTAAACATTTTGAAGTCTTAGATATACACTTCACTATTTTCAAATTATAATCAAGAGGCATGTCTTCCTAGATTTCAGCTATACAACCCATTTTCTTTTAATAGTCTCTTTTTGGTTATTGTTATTCTTGTTCCTATGTATTTATTCATTCAACAGATACCTAAAAACAAACAGATAACAATAAGAAGACAGTGAATATGTCCCCTTTATTTTGGATGGAATTCTTTTAACAGATAGGAAGTCACTTGAAACCATCACTCAGAATGGCTGGGTTTCATAAAGTGTAAACACTCTCCTCAATAAGAGTCTGATGTTATAGACTATAGATAGTTATTTTCCTTGCCTTTTTGCTGCTTTGGCTGGTGATTTTCTTCTTTTTTTTTTTTCTTTCTCTTTTTATTTATTTTTTGGTGTTCAGTCTTCATTTCCATACCCTTTGTCAATCTGATTTCTTACTGGAATTACCTCTACCCATTTTGATACCTTGTGGTCAGTCTATAATTAGGGGAATCATCATGAAAGACAAACTAGGTATATTGGATGCTCCCACCCTGGAATTTAAAATTTGATCAGAGTGAGAGAGAGACTGAAATATTTTTGGAGTTTTATTCTTTCCAAATTGTGATACATGATCTCTACTATTCCATCCACCAAACCACTGTGGTAGTTCCTGATAATAAGTCTTTTTTTCCCCTGGTGTTCCAAGTTTCAGTCAATTCTGTGAGTAACTGATATCCTTCTTAAAAGAATCTTTTGCATAATTTAGATGGAGATAATATTTAGTGCTTCAATCCAAAGAACCCTATTTCATATGCTAATCATGCTAACAGATATGGATTGAAATTCTGGCCTTGAGTCCTTGGGCAAGTTACTTAACTTCTTGGTGTCAGTTCTTATTATCTATAAAATGGGGCTATTAACACCTATTTGAAAATAGGTATCAAATGTCATAATGCTATGAAGTGCTATGAAGTGCAAGTGCTCAGAAATGGTAAATATACACTAAACTATTACTAAAAAAAATAAAAAATTAAATAAAAAACAAAAACCCCACAAAATTATCAGTCGAAACTAAGTTTCTGTGTGTGTATTCTCTGCATCATTACACACATGTACATACAAGCACATATACTCTCAAACCCAAAAATCACATACAATTCTTTCCCTCTTTCTCTGAAGAAAGAGTGGTATAAGTATAGAGGGCAATGTAAATGAAATACATGGCAAACCTCTCTATCAATTGCTAGAAACACATATTTAGGTTTAGAAGTTATCTAGTGGCAAAGGTGAATGAAAACTAAAATTATTCAACCAAAACTAGTCTTGGATACTTAAAATAATATTTAAGGCCCTATGGTAGATTTGACTATGTAAGTAACTTACTAGAAAAGCTTATTGTATATATGTATATAATAATTATATATTATAGGATATATTATTATATATTATGTAATATGCACTATATTATATGTAGCCTCCTCTCTATATTCAAATCTACCAATAGGCCTTAAATACACACACACATATCCATAACCTACTCTATATGTGTGTGTATGTATACACATATACATGTATAATAAGTATTGTGATAATCTATGGCTTTGTAAATTTTAGAATTTTCTGAAGTTACATGTTGCAACAATGGTGCGCTTTGTAACTCTAAAGATACATGCTGGATTTCTTGGTTGTGCATTTTTTCTTGGTTTAACACAGACAGTGAGTGCTATTGAGGTAGGAGATGAGTGTAGGCTTGTCCTGAGGTTCTAGGTAATTTCTTTAGCTCTGATTGCTACAATCTTCGTGCTAATATGTATATGGCATTTGTCCTGATTAGTGTTTTGATCGTTTATCTTGCTTGGCTGATTTTGTAGTCTGTTTTTCACCTAAATATATCTGAAAAAATTTCAGTTGTAAACATAAGAAAAGCAAAGTGTAATAAAAGTCATTTTTTGAGGATGACTAATCATGCGTATAAACCCTGTTTAATTAGGCATATTTATTTCATATGTCATAAATAATATATAAACATGTATATATATATTAGATGAGTATAATTATGGTCTAACATGGGTTGCTAGACCCTGTGTTGTTGCCTCAAGAATGTGTCAAAATTGTTTGAATAAAACAAGGCTCATTACTTTCTTCACTTGTTTGTGAAGAAGAAAGTAGTTCATAGGCCAACATCAGCTAGACTTAATTGTTTACAGAACTGTTAGCCACATATTGAGTTTTGTTGAATTTAAATTTATACATTTTTGAGAAGTTTCATTTTCCAGGTCAATGACCAGTATGCTGGGGAATATCACCCGGGGCTTTTCCATCTCTGCTGAAAGTGATTATGTTGCTCATGTCCATATAAATGATGGGGGAAAATTATCTTGCCTTCACTATATTTCTAAAAACTGATTATTCAGCTTGATTTTTAAATACAGTTCATCCTAGCAGTTGACAAATATTGAAACTTTAACCTCAAACCAAAAACGCTTTGTTTTATTTAGTTGAATAGTAGAAAAATAGCAATAATCCATCCATCAATCAATGCGATTAGAAAGGTTGCTCCTGAAACATTTGTTTGCAAAAATCCAGGTTATATTTAAAGGAAACTAAGGAAATACCAACAAAAAGTGAGGTGATAAAATACAAAAACATGAAGGAAGCATAACATTCAGAATTCATTAACTTTTGCCATTCATACTATACAAAATTAATTTCTAGATTCTACCAAACTCCAAGCTCATGTATGCCATATTTCCTTTGTCAATTTGTCCATGCTTTGGTGAAGTAGAACAGGACTGTTTGCACTAGCAGTTGCCCTAGCCTGGTATTTAATAGAAATTAATATAAAGCATTCAAACAACAACATATTAAGATTTTTAACACAAACATCGAAAGGAGTGTACTAACCAAATTTTTCATTAAGAGATTTTCTTGGGAGATAAATTGAAAATGCTTTCACAGGAATGTTACTTATTGTCAGTTGTAGTCAAAATTCCTTGACTACCCAAGAAAATGAGAGAAAAGAAGTATAACAAATATGGGTTGATATACTGTATATCATGCTTTACTTTAGAAATCATACACACACAGAGCAACGAAATATTTAGCTCCATTTAATAAGTGTTATTTTAAAAATCTTAGTTGAAATTATGTTTTGCTCAAAAATCTGAGTGATTAATGCATTGATTTAACTTCCTAATGTAGACTGCTGCCAGGCAGATTCTGATATTTATTTTTGTTAGTTTACAATATATCAATTTTTCTTGCTTATCTGTCAACTCCCAGAAAAATACACAAATTGAAGATGTAGCAATGTGGACACTAACAAGGCATAATTATTGTAGGGTCTGTCCTACTTTAAAGGAAAAATACAGTTACCTTCCAGAATGCTTCTGGGATTAGGTCAGAATTTGCATAATACTGACTCATATTTTCTTAGCAATTTTAATCAGAGAATAGCTTTTGCAAATCTATAATCCTTTATTATTTTCTTGCCTTATTTTTTTGACTCAATAAGTAGTTCAGTCAAAACAACATAATTATTAGAACCTACCCCACAGAAAACTTTAATTACTTAGTGGCAGGTTGTTAAGATTAGGTCAGGTTGTTATAAGTTTATTATGTTTAAATTAACACAAGACAATTAAGCTTTTTGCAGTTAAATTGATTCATTTTCTACAGATAAATATTTAATAGAAAATACCTCATTGTATGAGCTTAAGGAAAAAGAAATTCTACTTCAGCATAATTTGCCAACAACAGTTCTAAGACTAGTGTTATTAAGCAGTTAGAGGACTAACAGTCAAGAGATGATGAAAATTTGGAAAATGTTAACTGCTATAAAATAATAGCTGCTAATGTGGAGGATTATGAAACACCCAGTAGCAGAATAAGTAACAAATAGATCTTTTCTGAAGTCTTGAAGGCTGGGGGTGGGATCTGGGGTTAAGTAACTGTGATATATTTATAGAGGGCAAGGGATCACCATAAAATAAAGCAGCAAATAGTAAAGAAGTCAATGTAAAAGAGAGGCCGGGGATTTAGGGTATAGAGATCATAAATTTTCATCGATATAAACAGCCTGTGTACCTCAGGAGTTGAGGTTTAGCTATAATTTCAGGTCTGACCTATAGGCCTTTTGTGTTCACAGTGCATGCACGATCAAGATGCCATCTAAGGAGGTGTTAAAAAAAATAAAAGAAAGAAAGAAAGGAGAAAACATGTTTCAGCTCTGTGTGATTTACTCATTTAATCATCCCCAAATCCATCCCCAACACAATGGCACAGTAGTTGAGAAAATTTTATTGTCTCACTAAATTACATTTAATTCTTACCCTAGCATATCTTATAAATAAGAGAAATGAATGATGTCTCCTCCACCATGTTCTTTCAAAGGAAAATTGTTAAAAATTTTATGCATGACTTCTCAGTCATTATCACTTTTCTATATAGCTCAGACTTCCACATTTACATGTTTTAATTTTAAATATGTATTTTAAAACCCACTTAAAACTTAGTGGATTAACAAAACGTTAGTGATAAAACGAGCTTGTTTAATGCTTTAAAAGAAGCAATAAAAGCAAGCAAATCAACATGAAAAAAATAACTATTAAGCACTTAGCTTTTAGGAATTACTCTGAAATGGAATACTGAATAG
>JAQZBX010041253.1:0-22407 GCA_029593785.1 Cabassous unicinctus
TATATAGGCTTTGTAGATTGGCGGGAAGGTTGTGGCACGAACAGGGAGGAGGGTGGGGATTGGTGGGTTTAGGGATGAATGGTGGTTAGGCATTGGTGGTTGCAGTTGCTAGGGAGGAGGGCAGAAAATTTTAGGCGCGAACTTCTCTTAACTTCCGAGAAGAAGGCTAGCTGTTCTTTGTTTCAGCCTAGCGGCCATGTAAAACGGGGTTGGGAGGGGGTGTTAGGGCTGATAAGGTGCCGGAAGAGTTAAAGGGAGTAGGAGCGGGAAAGATGTTTTTCCATATCCTACAACAGTGTTAGTTTTTAAAAGTAATTGAGTCAAGTTGTGAATAATAAATCACACAGTATTCATGCAGCACTTACTGAGTGTGAGGGTACCTTCTAAATGCTCCAATATTTTGGCACAGTCACACCACATAACACCTCTGTCTCCATTTATGGTAGGAGATATTGAGCATAGAGAGGTGGAGTGGGGAGAGTTTAGACAAGTCTTAAGGAATCTGACTTTGTTTTCCATGCTTTCTGCCACTGCAGTCACCTGTCCCCTGATAAATGCTGCCTTTTTAAGCATCAATTAATGTTTCAATCAGCTGAGACAAGTCAAAGGAATACAAGGTATGAGGCCATGATCACACTCCAGAAAAAATTTGCATATCTGATTAAAGTTGTTTAAAAATTAATAAATTAACAAAATAACGTTAGTTTTTTTCATAAACCCCAAATGCTTCCTAACATTTGGGCAATCTCTAGTCATCATGTGCCAGCTGAAGCCTGGCTTCATATTGAGGTCCAAGGGAAAAAAAAAACCCTCACTAGAGTTACCCTGAAATAGTCTCTGAGAACACATACACCACCTCTGCTGAGGAATCAACAAAGCCAGATCCACAAATCTCATTGTTGAAGGTGCCACATCCACTCCCATTGGCAACTGCTTATTACCCTAAAAGGGCTTAAGAATGTCCCAACCAAAGTTCATCTTCAAACCCTCATCCAGCATCACCATTACATAACCAGCTCAGTAGACATGATACCCACATTCTTTTTTGAGGATCTGTTATTTACTCTTTCATGTGTGGGAGAGTTCATTTAAGAAAAAATAGCCCTTAAGGGCACAACAATTATTTACAATTAAGTGAAAAAAATATAACAATGATGTTTACAAAAAACTGTCCAGATGTGTGAACTCAATTTACATCCTCTTGGAATAAAATGAAATGTTTCTGGACCAATCCTATTAATCATATACCAAACTAGTACTTGAAAAGTTAAATTATTATGAAGTTTTGATTAACATAATTGCCTTTCTTTACTATAGATTACAAGATAGAGGTGCTCCCAAGTAGTGGAAGGAGTCAATTTTTTAAGAGTATTTTAATAAATGACAATAAAATATTACTTCTGCAATTAGACTTTATTATTCTTATGTTTATGTTTAATTTTTCATTGAAAACACAGTATACCACTCTTAATGTATATCTCCTTGCATGTGGTTGGGCTCAGAGCATTTACAGCTGAGTATCCTCACTCTTAATCTAGGTCATTGTTTAATTGAGACCAGATATAAATACAGTATAATTACTCCCCCTCTTGAATTGGACCTGATTCTACAGGATTAATAAGTCATTGAGAAATCATAAGTATTTTAGGTCTCCTTTTTCCCACTAGAATCTCCTCCTCTAGAACTTCCTGGATGAATCCATGGAAATAGCTCCATCTACATCCTCCGCTGGGTATAGCTCAATCACTCCAAACTAATTGACACTTTCAACTAATTTTTGTACTGTGATGTGATGAAATGTGAAGACATTGGTCTGATTGCAATCAGCTGGTAAAATCAGAAGGTTAAAACTTAAGTTTAACTTGGACATTTTCTCTTCCCTATAGTACAAAAATAATAAAGCCTTCTCAACAGATTTCATACTGGAGAGAATCAGTCACTTTTTTCTGCAAAAGCCACATAGTGTAGAAATGGGTTTAAGGCAATCGTATTCAATTTGATCCTCTAAGTGAAAGCTGGGTTGTATCAACATTTGAGTATTCAGGGATACCTCTCAAAGATTCCTGGTGTAAATGGAAATGGGTATCACTTTTATTTCAGAGAGAACCAAGGCAATATCAAGGGTCTTAAAAAAAGTGGGTAAACTTCTATTTTTAGAAAAATTTGGTATGGAAATAATTAGATGAATGGACAATTTTAATGTGTGAAATTTATCCATTGCTTAGAATGGTTAGAAAGACCTCCTAAGCATCTACTAATTGGAGACATGATAAATAAATTAAGTTTAATAAAAATGGAATTCCAATAAGCTTTTGAAAAATAAAGAGTATTTATATCCATTAACCTGTGATGACAGTGTAACCGTACTCTTGAATAAAAGGTTTCACATTTCAATCTCATCACTAATTTAATATATACATAATGTGTATATAATTATAAAGTTAAAAGAACTTCTCACTATTGGTGGCATTCTGAGTGACATTCATTATTTTCTTGACTGTAGTTTCTGTTTTTATACAATTATTATAGTTTACACATAAAAATAATTTAATTTTTAAAAGTCTGTTTTAGGGTATTAAAAACATGGACAATAAATACTTATAATTTTCCACATTTCAGTATTTCAACCTTTGGTGATGACTGGGCTGGAAGAATTTACACTAGGAATCCCACTAAGGACTTACATTCGAGACTCAAACAAATAATTCAGACTCCTTTGGCGCAATCCTTCTATGCAGCATGCTGGGGCATTCTGTGATGATAGAACACACTCTATTGCCCATATATGCACCTGTGTTCCAGAGAACAATTCACTTGATTCTTCCTGAAACTGTAAGCTTCATTGCACAAAACCTGAAATATGTGTTTCTGTTCTTAAATTATGGACTTTGGCCATTTTACACGAGGCTTAAATGTACTCACTGATCTACACCCATAAACAAGTAAAACTAGTCAAGAAGTGTGAAATAAAATAGGAAAACAAACAAATGCAATAAAATGTAAAATAATTCTTCAGCAAAGAGAAGTGAAATGCATACCAAAGAATTCCTTCAAATGCTGGAGACTTGTCCCTTGGAATAAAGCAATTCTACATTGTAAGTTAAATCTTCCAATTTTCTATGGTATATTCAAACTCTAATATATCATTTTCCCCTTTGCTTCTGAGACAGTACAGTCTGTTGCATAAGTGCACAGAATCTGGACATAAACTGCCTGGTGTCTGCTGCTCATCAGTCATAAAACACTGTGCAAGTCACTCCTCAATTTGCTCATTTTGCAATGGACACAACAGGTTTTTCCTCAGTATTATTGTAAGGATTAAAAGAAAAAATCCATGTAATTTCTCTTATAACAGTACCTGGAGCTTCATAATAACCAGTTTATATAGCTATATTTTAATCATCTTAATGCCCTATCTAGCTTTCTGAGTACATAAAGCAGACATCATAGGTAATATTATACAACAATATTATGAAATTAACACACACACACACACACACACACACACACAAAGAAAACAAAACTCAGGTATTGACCCAGTTCTCCATCTTTAGACTTAACACTCTTATACGTGCACAGTATATGTCATATACTTGTTCTTAAAAATAACCTGAAGATAAAGATGTTTCCAATCTTCCAAAGTCCCTTTCAAATAAGAAATAACCATTATTTGTAGCTAGCCTTGCCTTAGGTCAAAATAATATTATCCTATCTCTTTTAGAAGCTTAGTCTGGAAGGGCAGTCAAGTAGCTTGTTCTAATTCTGCCTTCATTAATTCTCAGATAGGTGAGGTCCAGACAGGTGGTTTTAGATGTATTCAAACGGTTGTCCTAATGGCACCTTTCTAAGTTTATTGGATAATTTATTAAAATTTCTAGTCACTTCAGTTGAGCACTTTGGAAATTCAGGGACTGAACAATTTTAATAATGTCAACATACTTATAAAATACTGGCTTTTTTCTCACATCTAAATTTTCTGTCAATAAGGAAGAAAATTCTTTCCCCCCACTACAATGAACAAATACATACATATGGGACTTACCTCATGCTTGCAAAGGAGAAAGAATATCCAAGACTAATCTATCAAAAACCAATGATGTTTCTTCTTAGAGATCAAAATTTTACCATACTTAGTTGAAATTGCAAAGAATTGATGAGGTTGGAAAGAATTTAAATACTGTTGTTTTAGTTCTAGTTCACCCTTGATGTGCATTTATGTGTGAACTTGTAAAATTCATCTAATTTCTTTTACTTTCAGATTCCACTGCAACTATTCAACCCTGGAATATGCAGAAAATAAAAAACAAATGAAAATTTTAAAAAAATTGTATTTTGTAGTGATAAACCCTTCTAAATTGAAATGACTTGTTCAATTTTACAACAAATTATTCTTGAGCAAGTATTATATATCAGGCAGATTTCTAGTTTCTTGGCAAGCATCACAGAACAAAATTAAGACCCCCATTTTGCCAATGTGATGAAAAACTTCTATTTAATTACATTTAAATTTCAAAGGAAAGTAAAATAATATAGATTAATCACAGTTGATTCTCCAGGCATTTGGACATCACATATATTATTAGGAAATAGTAGAAATCAAAATAATATAGTGGAGAAAGAAACATTTAAGATTTTCCTCTTCTTTGAGGATCTGGGATTTTGAAAGAAACACGCACAGAGATGTTTGGTAAATGTGTGACAAGACCAAGAGAGACATTCAGGTTTAAAAAGACTTAACCTCAACACAATCCCAACTGAAAAGTGTTTTCAAAACTTCTGATTTTAGTTAATTATATACTAGTGAATCAGTCAGTTATTTTAGCTGACTACCCTGTTCAATGCCATGAAATCACCCATTATTACAATTACCCTACCTTGTTTAAATAACTCTTCTATAGAATCAGGAATTGATGTTACACACATTTTGTTGTCACATTGTTTACAGACCTGTTAACAGTATTTGACTATTTTCAAAGTCAACAGAGGTTTGGAAGCAATCTCTTCTTCCTACTAATTAGTAGTCTAAATTGTTTCAACTTTTCTTATTGTTCTTTTTTTCTGAAATCTTCCTGAGTAATAAAATATATAATAAATAAGTTTTATGCTACACACTATTACAAATTTTATGTTGTTATGAAATAAATGTGTAGACGCAAAGGTTTAGTTAATATAAAGTTCATATCCCTTACCTGAAAAAAGACTCCGCTGGGGGTTATCTGGCTTCTCCTTATCATGGAATACCAGGTCCTTGGTAGGTCAGCCAAGCTGGTGTCCTTCAGAAAATGAGCATAAACTCTATAAGATTTTGCTCCCTGAGGGACATTTGTCCCCAGGTAATTATTAGCATTAATAACCTGGCAACTGCAAATTGTGCAGCATTCTTCCCGCCTATGGAAAATTTCCATCAGTTAATAACAATGCCAAGGTTTGGTACCTAATTATTGAATGAGGATTCAGAGAATGTGATTCTGAGGATCCCATTTTTCTGTTGCTTAGGAAAGGCAATATTTTGCTTCGAATATCAGCTTTTCCATCTCCCATGGAACTAGTTGTGCAATACCTTGTAAGATTTTGTAAGTATCAGAATCAAAGCCAGATAAAGTAGCTGAATTTGCCATGAAAACTGAAGACAGTTTTCCCCTTATCTCTTGCCCCAAATTGAGAACTGTTTGACATTTTGTGGGTATAAAGTATATTTATTAATTTTATTAACCAAGTTAATATTTCATATTATTTTCAATAAAGAAAAAATCTGGTGGCCATAAATTTTCACAAAATTTGGTCAGAAGAATGGGGGTCCTGTCTTATATACAAGGAAGAGTAGGCACCCACCATATATATGATGTCACTTTTTTTATTTTAAATTGTAGTAAGATATAGCATATACAAAAAAGTGCACACCTTTTAATTGATGACTGTCAGAAAGTATCATAAAGTGAATACACCATTTAAGCACCACTGAGGTCAAGGAACAGTCTGTTAATAACATCCCAGAAGTTCCCTAGAAATATCTCTTATGATATTCCTGGGAATTCACCCAAATAAATCTTCTTGCTTGATGTTTTTCAGGTATTTTGGAAATATTTATCAATGTTTTTGTTAAATGCTTTTATTAATTGTGAAATTTATATTGGAACTGTAAGAAGGAAAACTTTTTAGATATATAGCAACCTAATCCGAGGCAGAATCCTGAGGAAATGAAAATAAAAGACAAAACTGCCCAGAGTAGAGGGGAAATCTGCAGCACAAAATTCTTTTGTGGATAGAAAGCCCAGGAAGGGCATTGGGCAGGGTGGGATGGAAAAGAGAGAAGGGATTGAGCAAGTGCAGAGATGCAAAGCTAATTGAAAAGGGAATTGCACTGAAATAATGTCACATTGAATATGTTTTGTAACTGAACATTGATGCATTTTTCCAGTTGAATTAATTCAGTCACTTTTTTCCATCTCTTTCCTCTGCTGTTGTTGCTGCTTGCTTGTTTCATTTAAAAGGAAAAATCGAGGTATTGGAAAATTTGAGGTAAGACCAACCTTGAAATTAGCATATTGAAGGGAAGATTATTACCCCACATCAACAGTGATGGAGGAAACATTTTCTCCTCTATATTTACAATAGAATAAATGTATTTATTCATAGAATAAATATTCTATGACTAATATTCCATGTAAAATTACTCAATTTATCCACCATTTACTCTTTTCTAAGCCCTCTAGTGATAAGGAAAACATACACCAGTTGAATCAAAATTTCTTTTTATTTATAAAGTCTGAAGCCCTTACAAACAACAGGTAGATAAAGTTAAGTAAATAGATGGCGTAAAGCTCAGTGTCAACTCTGCTTAGTTAATATTTTAGGCCTTTGCATATAGATTCACAATTACTCTTAAAGCACCATACTTAGTTAAAAAGGGTAATGTTTGTCTACAAATATATAAAATGGAGAAGTTGAGACATTGAAAACTGAGCCACTTTACTCAAGGGTGCTAAGTTAGTTAATCAAATTTTCTTGATCTATTCCTCTTACATTTATCAATTATCGTTTTATTAAAGCATGCATGGGAAAATTTGTAGGGTTGCAGCAACTTTATGCTCTTAATAGGAGAAATCAATTTTAATCAATCATAAAATGTTTATTGAATGCAAAGCACTTATTAAAATTTGTGGTAAAGGCCAATTTATAGTACATTTTAATTTCAGAGGTAAGAGAATACACTTATACTATACTTTAAATTCAGTGATAAGTGAAACATGACTAAGAATAAGGACCCAAAAATACAATCAAATCATATTTACAAAAGCCTCCTAAATAAATAATACAGTTATACTAATATCATCAGAAAATACTTTGTGTTGCACTTTTAAAATTAGATCATCAATGACTTGGCAAATGTTCTTAGCAACTTTCCAATGGAAAGTTGATTACCAATAGATAGATGAAGTACATCTGAACCCATGTAATATAGTTTGGGTAATGGATGCTGGTGATGGTAGCACGGTCTTGTTAATGTAATTAATGCCATTGAATTGCACCTTTGAAAGGGGTTAAAACAGAAAATTCTGAGTTGTATTTTTGTTATTTAAATAAAACCTTAAAAAATCCATTCTGGACTCTTATAAGGAATGGTTGACAAGACTGGGATTACTTAGTAACCATGCTACCTGAACGATGAAGCTTTCAGGAAAATGTCAATCCATCCAGACAGGCACATCAGCTAATGCTGAAATACTTACTGCCTTCAGCTATAGTTCTTAAATGATGCTGGTGACAAAATGATATTATTCTGCCAATATCTCAGTATTATCAAAATGAAAATAAGCATTTTTACAAAACAAGCAGATGTTTTGTTAAAATATATTTTAAGAAAATATGTGTAGTGGTTTGGAGTCAGAGGTTTCACAGAAAAACATATTCTTAAGCTGAATCCATCCCTGTGAGTGTCAGATTATTTTAAGTAGGACATTTTTATGAGGTTACTTTAGTTAGGTATTTCTATTACTGAAGTCATTTATAAGATGAATGAAATTAAGGTGGAGAGAGAAAGCCATAGAGAAAGCATCCAGATGCTGAACATCAAAGGAAACTGGAAGAGAAGGGAGAGACCAGGAGACTCTACCATTTGCCATGACATATGACAAGTTAAGGTCCAAAGATCACTGGAAAGCAGTAACTGAATGCCAGTCTTTGGGGAGAAAGCATCATCTTGGTTTATTGATTTTGGCTTTCTTTTAGTCTTAAAAGTGTGAGAAAATAAATCACCATTATTTAAGCCTATCCATTGCATGGTGTTTGCTTAAGCAGCCAAAGAATCAAAAAGAGAAATGTGTCCCTGGAGACAACAAGATTGTTTGTACCCAGGTCATGGAGCCTCTGGTATTTCCTGGTCACTCCCCAGCTATGATTTTCTGAGAAAGAAATCTTCCCCAAGACCTTCTTTAGATCTGCTGCCACTTTCTTTATTCCTCAAACTGTAGATGAGCAGGTTGAGCATGGGGATAAGGAGGGTGTAGAAGACAGACACTACTTTGTCATTTTCTGGTGTGTGATATGAATGGGGTAGGACATTAGTGTAGAAGGCTGCCCCATAAAAATGCTCAACACCATGATATGGGAGGAACAGGTAGCAAAGGCTTTACGACAGCCCTCAGCAGGGTTTATCTGATGGACAGTGATCAGGATCTGTGTTTAGGAGACACAGATGACACATATGGGAATGAGTAACATCAGCACATAGCAGGTGTACATCAGGATCTTGTAGAGGGAGTTGTCAACACATGACAGCTTCAGCACAGCTGGGATCTCACAGAAAAAGTGATTGATTTCTCAGGACCCACAGTAAGGGAAATTCATAGTGACAGGTGTCAGCATAAATCCATCCAAGGAGCCACCAACTCTGGAACCTACTACCATAAACAAGCAAATCCTGCAGTTCATGAGGAGAGGGTATTGAAGAGGGTTGCACATAGCTATGAAATGGTCATAGACCATGAGGCCCAGCAAGAAGCATTCCCCTCCAATCAGGGTCACATGGAGGTATATCTGAACTCAACAGCTCGGAAGGTGATGGTCTTTTCCTTGGATAGAGGGTCTTGCAGCATCTTCGGGATGGTGATGCAGATACACACTGTATCCATGATGGAGAGCTGGCTGAGTAAGAAATACATGGGCATGTGGATACGTGAGTCCATGTTTATGAGCAGAATCATGACCACTTTGGCTATTACAGCCACCAAAAGCATGGAAAAAACCACTGCAAAGATAAGCCCAGGGAACACAGGATGGGTAATGAGTCCCAAAAGGATGAAGTTAGTGGAATTCTTAAAACGGGCCTCCGTGTCCATGGCACATGAGAGTTCCTAGGACTTTAAAGGCAGAAAGTAGTTTTGTTAACAATCAAGTTTAGGCATGGCCCATTATGAAAAGTGTGCCAGAGCTTTGTGGAATAAAAGGAAGAAAAGGGAATTTGGTGTCATAGTCTTTTGAATCTTATTTCCAATATTAATTGTGTGTTTCATATTAGAAAGACTAATCTCAAAACGCATCATTATCTGTGAAAAGTTCATATAAAGTTTATATTGCTACAGGCTGGAATAGAAAAATAAATATAAAATTCATAAAGTACCAGTTTCAGAGTCTGTTTTATTTTTATTGTGAATCTTATTCTATATGCATTTTATAAACTTATAGCTTAGGTTAAAAATTTTCTGAGATTGGTAGCTGTGCCATATCCCTCATATTTCCTTGCAATCTGTATCCAAATAGAAATTGAATTTAAATTGTTCTTCATCATTAAGAGGATTACATAGTTGAGATTTATTCAAAGTCATCAAATTATGTTTAAATAAATTGATACAAAAATAAATATGGAGTCAGTAAATGCAGGCAATTTCAACTTATTTTGCCTGTTCTTCTTTTTAAGTGTTGTGACCGGTTAGAACATCAAGATTTACAAGATGGGACTGCTCATTTCATTTCTAGGTAACAGGCTGCTGCGGTTTAAGGCTAACTGTTGTGATTGAAAGGAAGCTTATGTTTTAGACATGGATTACATTGTTAAACTGATTATCTGTCCTAAAAGAATAATTTGGTAGTCAGAAATCTTGAATGACAACCTCAAAGAACTTTGCTCAACAAGCAGATCTTAAAATTCATCATTTTGGAATACATTCTGGTTAATAACATGGAGCCTACTGAAATTGTATGATTTAGTACTGCAGTATATAATTCAACAATGGCCTAAACATCTTAAAGTATTGTTCCATCAAAAGGTTAGGACAATTTCTCCTATAGGGTGGCATCATGAACATATCATTATATAAAATATTACCCTTTGTGTCCATTTTAGGTGATGTTATCTTTCCTCACATTTCTTTCCCTACCATGCTGCTTATTCTTCATGTTTATAAGTAAAGGTGACTCTAGATGAAAAGAAATTCTTCATTTTATAGGAAAAAAAGACACCGTAATATTAAAGAATCCTGGAAAAAAATGAAATGAATTTTCATTCATTTTATCCTTGAGGAATATAAATGCCAATCTCTTTGATATATTTGGGAATATGGAGGGATAAATTATCAAATATTATTTCCTTTGTATAAATACTTAAGATAGTGTGGCTGTCACAATTTTAGTGAAAGGATTACTGAAGAAGATATTTCTGTAAAATATATTAGCCACAAAAATATAAACATTCCTATATCCTTTGGTTCCACAATAGACAAATATATGTTCTCTGAAACCTCCAGAAAGAACTCCCTTTTTTGCAGAAACCATAATTATGGGCAATAAAAGGATTTCTTTTTCCCTTCTGAGTATTCATCAAAAATGAATTTGAATAATGGAAACTTCCCAAAGTAAAAAAAGAAACAAAATATAAAATACAATACCCCCAAAAAGCACCAGTTTTCTCTTCGTCTATGCTGAAATACAAATGTGTATTATCTTGTCAGATGAGAAAAAAAGAAACAAATGCCTAGATATTTAATAAACCTTAACTAAATGTTAAAGATTAATATTTAACAAACGATGAAAGTCAACAACTTTTGATTTAAAATACAAGAAATTTCATCATAAGAGTCACAGCTCTGAATCATAGGCCAAGAGACAGACTTTAAAATATTACACCTATAACTATCCTTAAAAGGTCTTCTGCAATAACTGCTTGAAAAGTCAAATATTTCTTCCAGCAAGATGTGTTTTATTTTGACCAAAATCAGTTAATTTTTTTTCACTTAGATTCATACACGGAATTTATATATAAACTGATGGTGTCAATCAGTTTCTAATCATTTATTTAAAAGTACACTTTAAAGAACAGAGATGGACACTTAAGAAAATATATTATTTTGTTTCCCAAAATGGCCCAGATAATTTTGTTTCATAAATCCATTCAGACTGGAACCCACAGATTATTCAAAAGATGAGGTGAGGTATCAAGTATTTTTGGGTAAGGAATGAAAACTTTTCCAATTCATAGATCCGATTTTAGAATAGATTCTAAAATAATGGAAAATAAAAAATTGAAAATTATAATTTAAGTCAACTAATGTATTTTTTTTTAAAGACTCAGAAATGCAGAGAGTATAGGAACTACAAATTGTTTCCAGGACATATGTGTGTGTGATCACGTGTGCTCGTGTGTGTGTGTGTGAAGGGAACAGACCATGCTATGGGAGGTGCAACATATGAAAGAGATGCAGAACAAAGAGGCATAATTTACTTTTCTCAATGAATCAAATATAACAACCAAACATGACACATACTTCAGGAGTGTAATGTTGTATCATGTGATAGTTGGCATTACAAACAAACAGTTCAATTACTGTCTGCATTATGAACAAAATTGTATGTTAAAAGTTATCCCTCTTTAGTGTAGGTTCCCAGCACCAAATTTTAGCAATTGTGTTGACATGATTGCTTAACATATGTATAGTTTGGTTTATTCACACCTAAAACAGCCCTATTTTCCATTCGCTATTGGTAACCTTTCTTTCATCATCACCATTCTCCACTGCTCAATGCTATCACTAGAGAGTTTCCAGAAAGAAAAAAAAAAGATAAAGAAAACCTTTTTAGGTGTATAGTGTCAGGCCCAGGCTTTTCTACTCTTAATAGCAAAGGATACCCGGATGCCAGGATTGTTTATAACATCACACAGCAATGCCACACATTCACATGGCAAAGTTATGGGGAGTGGGGGAAAAGTCCAGCCAAGATGGGGCAGGCACTGTGAATATAGGTTTAGGGTCTGTGGTGTCTTTACATCAGGGGGCTGTCATTGGAAGGGATGGTGAACTTGGGGAGTCACATTGATCTTGCCTATGGATAGTCACATGGAGGAAATGTAAGGAAACCTAGGAGGATCTGTGGGTAGAGATGCTAGGTGGTAGAAGCTTTATGTTTTCAGGACCTGAGAACTTTCTGAGAGAAGCCACAGAAATCTAGGAATAGTGTATGACCCTCATAGCAACTTGTAAGAAGAGTCCTTCTAGTGAGATCAGGTTACATTCCACCAGAAGAAAAAAAAAACGATCTGCCCAAGATCAAGATCTTTCTTACCAATGCTTTGTGATGCTCTTTTCCAAGGAATCCACCATGACTAAACTATGAGAAGAAAGCTGCCAGCGTACTTGATGACACTGTGGCAATAATGTAGTTAACCATAAATGATTTCCTCCCTCTAACACTTTTTCCAAAAAACTTATAATGCCTTCAAAAGGCAAAGTTTTCCATTAAATTCTTAGAGATAAAATCCCTCTAGTGTAAACACAATTTATGTTCAAGGCACTGTTCCAAGTATTAAGATGAACACCTCCCAGTAACTTTCAGCAGTATACTAAGAGATTGAGAAATACAACCTACACCTAAAATAATGGTCAGTAAAAAAGATTCTTATAAGTCTAAAATGGAGATTTCTAGGGAGGACAAAAATACATTATACTGGGGAGATTTGAAGTATTTTAGCAGAACTAACATTTACAGTAGCAACATATTCAGCTACCCTTTGTGGAACCATCTAATTAGACCTGGAGATGACTTGCACAGAGGTGCTAAAGCAGTCTTTTGTCAAAGGCTCTACAGAAGCTGTTTATCTTTAACAGGCTGAATTACCTCTCTGGACCTCTGTTTTCTGAAAGTATGAAAAAGGGATTGTACCACTAATCAAAAATTCTGTATAGTTCAAAGATGAACAGTTTATTTGTTGCTGAAAAAGGAAAATGTGGTCAAGGGATGCATATTGGGGCATATCTACTTTGGGGAAGTTTGTGATGAGAAGACAACTATATATGTGGAAAGCATCAGAGATGTAGGAGGAGAAACAAGAGCCTGTCTCCAAAACCAGATGAGCAAATAAAGCTTGCCTGGTACCAGGCAGATTTTAAATATTTTCCAGGTATTGAGTCAGAATAAATAATCATTTCCAAGAAGACACTGCGCTTTGGATGAAGTAATTTTTATCAGAGTCTTTACCTCAAAAAGCACACATTATGGCTGGAGACTGAAATATACTGAAAGTATGAAACATTTAAAGAACACTTAAATGCTAACTGCTTGAGAAAAAGCAGTGATACAATAAGAAACAAGATAAAACCAGGGTCAGTTTGGTTAGAAAAAAGAGCATGAGAGCAGAGAATAAAATTGGTCTGATTTTTAAAATTTGAGCTAAAAAAAAGAGGAGGGCAGAATGATTGATGGTTTTAACCAATATTAATAAAATCTCTCAGGTAGAAATAGCAGGGCACATGGGTGAAGGCAGTGAGGGAGGATCTGGGCCAACTGAAGCTGAAAGGTACCTTGGAGAGATGTTATGTGCAATGTAGGGTGAACTGTCATATACCTGGTGTAGCTGTTGGGCAGTTTGATGTAATTATGAAATCCAAAAATAGATATTGGATCATGCTTGTAAACTGGTCTGCTAATCTGGGCATGATTAAGTTATGATTAGGGTGTTAACTGGGCCATGTCAGTAGGGCATTGAGACCTACACCTTGGTGGGTGGGGGAATCGAAAATAAAAGGCATGGCAAAGGACAGTGTTGAAGCAGTTTTGATTTTGGAGTCTTGAGCTGGAGTCCTGGGAAGTAAGAGAGGTTCATCATGAAGAAGGAGAGAAGGCCCTGGAATAAAGCCATTTGCCTGATAGTCTACAGTTGGCCTTGTGGAGAGAAGCAAAGCCTAGAAAGCCTCATATTTTACAGCTGACCTTGTGGAGGAAACAGAGGCACTAAGCCCAGAGAGAAGTACAGCCCTGGGAAGAGAGGAACCCAAGAAGCCTGAACCCTGACAAACGTCGGCAGCTGTCTTGCTCCAACACGTGGCAATGGACTTTGGTGAGGGAAGAAACTTATGCCTTATGGCCTGGTAATTGTGTACTTCTACCCCAAATAAATACCTTTTACAAAAACCAACCAATTTCTGGTATTTTGCATCAGCACCCCTTGGGCTGACTAATAGACCAGGTCTGAAAATTGAAGGCTGAGAGATTTTTGACTGAAAATATCTGGAAACAAGATGTAATAGTGAAATATTTGGGTAGGAAAGTTACATGATGAAATCATTATTGAAGAAATATATAGCTAAATATATAGTTGGCATTATTAATCAGAGTAATCTTTAAAGCAAAATGATTAATATTAATGATTATTAATATTTGATATTGAAGTTACAATGTACTGTAACCACAGAACTCCTTTTCTTTCCCTTGTTTGTTTATATTTACTAAACCTGCAATCTTTTGTCCACTCTGATAAATTAGGAAAATATTTGGACATTGTTTCTCCTTTCCCTCATGGCAAATTGAAATTCAGTTTATCTCTTTTACTTCACACTGTCTCAAATCTTCATTTTCATGTATTCTCTTAGTCATCCTTTCCACCAGTTCTATTCCTCCACAAAATTCCTTATTTCATTACTGCAGTAGGAATGCATCCACTAATTCTTCCCACCAATGCCCTGTCAATCTGGGATTGTTAAAGGTGTAAAATTAGCAAAAACTAACAAAGATAGAATAGCCTCTTAATTTACAAAATAAAAATAGTGCTATAATGAAATGCATATATATTGAAGACCAACTGCATCATGAAGTAACAATGTTGTAACACATGGATTCAAATTCTGGTAATCAATTTATCTAAAAAATATTGACAAGGATATGGGCATTGATAAAAAAAAAAAGTACCTGTAGGCTCTTATAGTCTTAGGTAAAGGTTCTAAATTCCAACCTCCCTGCTGTCAGAAAGATAGCTACTATTTTGACCCAACAGACATATCCTTCTCAGTAGTCCTGTCAGACAGTTTGTTTTATGCCAAATAGAAACTAAATAATTTAGTACACCACACTAATGCTATAGAAGAGTAAATGGAGACTAAAGAAAAGGAGCAACTACACAAGACTTGCAGTAGTAGAGTGGTTGGTGAGAAGACAAGACCTGCTACTCTAAACAGAATATTCATTATGGCACCATATAATCTACATATGTGACATATAAATAAACCAATTTTCTTTCAATCACTGGGCCCAGAAGAATTTCATATACCCATGCTAAGAATATTTTCAGGGGATTTCTTTAAGGAGTATTATCAGTCTTTATTTTAAAAAAAAGGTTTGGTTTTTGAGTCTCATAACACATGTGAATGGCTTATGGGAATAGAAAAGCAGAAATATTTAAAAATCAGAATTATAAAAGAAAATATTCAATAATTTTCATCTGCTTCAAAGCAAGCAGAAAATCTTTACCTACACATGGACACATAACAAAGATGACAACACTTGCCTTAAAAATAGTCAGAGGAAAATCTAGTTTTCTCTTTTTGTAATTCATACCCTTACTCTCTACCCATTAATGTGTTAAAATTCCCCTCAAAATGGATACTGTGTACTTTTCCAAACAATAGCACTTATATTTCCCTGTCTTGTTCAATAAATCCATCCATACCCTTCTAAAGTATTACAAGATTCCCCTTAGCTTTCCATATTTCAACCTAAATTATCCCTTTTCCAAAGTCAAGTTGCCAGAGAGTGAATGCATTTATTTATTTATCCATGCCAATTTTTAAGAGACCATTGCCTCAGTACTTAGCATAAAAGGTCATATAGCATGTTGAACATTTAATTGAGTGATATCTAAAGAAAACATTCCTTTTGGGGGAGATGGTCAATCTGGTATCCAAAAAAAACTAAGATCCTATCTCAGAGCAGCTGAGTCCAAGTCTTAGTCAGTGAAGTTATAGTCTTCTTAAATACTTGGTTATGGAGGTGTGCTTTGGTCAAATGATTAGTATTTCTACCTCTCCCAGGAGGAAAACACCAGTTAGCAATTAATCCAAGTTTTCTTGGTTTACCTTGTGTCCTAGAGAAAGAGCAACCAAAACCCTTCCCCTCTTGTCAGAGGAAATGATTTTTTACCAAGTAAAAGTTTGTAATCATTTCCTGATATTTCATCATATAACTGTTTGTCTAATTCTGATATCTTTCCAGAGTAATAAAAATACGTGATTTGGGAGTGAGGGATAAACACTGAAAAATATTGAAAATTTCTAACAGGGACTACGGGAATGAACTAAGTGTCTGTGCCAAACTGATGAAAATTTCTCTTTCATGTCATTGGCCTAAATTGTTTGAGGAAAAATACATTAAAGATGTGTGTTTGACACTCAAAAAGGCTAAGTAGTTTTATAAATATTCATCAAGTGGGTGTCAGAGAGAAATTCAAAATGAGTGTGGATAACAACAGACATGAAAAAGAGAGAAGTGGACAAAGAAGTAGTGAAGAAATAAGGAAGTGAAGTAAGGAGGTAGGAGAAAAGAGAATGGAAAAAGAAAAAAAGAACGAGTGATGGAATAAAACAGGAAAAAGTCATACATTTTTTGAAAATTCGTTTGTATAGGTTTATTAGTCAGGGTTTTCTTGGCAGACAGAACCTACCAGAGATATCTGTAAATAATATGGCATTTTATCAAATTGTCTCATATGACTGTTGGAATGCCCAAGTCCATATTCTGTAGGGCTGACTGCAAACCAGGGTCTCTGATGAAGCTACTTGATTAGTTCCCCAGGAGATGCTGGCTGTCTGAATTAGAGATGGGAAGTTTCTCATAATGCTGAAGTAACTTTCCCTTTTAAGGACCTCAACTGATTGGATGAGACATTAAACATTGCTGATGGCTGATGACAAGCTCCTCATTTGATTCTAGATTTAACCAGCCATGTATGCAATCAACTCATTGATGATTAAAGTCCATGAAGTGCCTTTGTATTATAATTAGCCCAGTGCTAGCTTGATCAAACAATTAGGCACCACTACCTGGTCGAATTGACACATTAGCCTAATGATCACAATTGGTATTTTAAGATATTTAAATATGAGGGAATTTGAATTTTCTAACTCGTAAATTCATTTTATATCTCTAAATAAGAATTTAAAGAAGGAAGTGATTATGAATGGGGAGGAGAACAACTTAAGTAACAATAACCTCAACAATAACAGCAATATCATTATGAACTGTTTCTGCTACATAGTTATGTTAATGTGTATTTTATTAATGTGATTTTAAAAATACAAAACTATCAGACATAGGCCATATGCCTACTACATTACAGATGAAGAGAGAACACATTTCCAAACATTAAGAATGCTATTGTACAATTAATTCATCCTATATAATATTTAAAGAGGCATCAATAAATACAATAATTCTTCAAGCAGATATTGAATCATTCTAAATAGATGTCTCCATCCAGGTCAAAGTGACTTAATACAGAGCCACACAGGGGTTATAGCCATATATTGATCCTTTCAGTCCTGAATTGGGCTGGTAGAGCCTGGATAAAGGCACCAAAGAGTTGTTTATGGTGTCAGCAGCCACTTCCCTTTACCCCAATGTGCCACATGACTACCATTGACTTTGATTTCCATGTCATGAGAATAGTTGCAATGTGTTCCTATAACAATTAAGTCAGGCTTCTATAATTATTATCAACAAGTTTGTTAAGGAAAATAGCTCAAATGTAAAGATTGTATGGATCAGTCTATGTTCCTGATACATATATTACTGTTTTTTTCTTACAATGTTGAACTTAGCCATTTTGCACAAAATGGAAAACAATCCAAATTATTTATAATATATAGATATTGTGTGACTCCTCAATCTGTCTTTCCATGGATCTCATTCATCTTCTCTTCTTCACATCCTCCTTCCTTATCCTGCAGCCCTTCCATCCATTTTCCAAATGTATTTAATGTATAGAAGTAGAAACAAACACGATCCCTACAATCTATAATGATGATTCCCAAAGATTGTGAGGTTAGAATGCCAGTCTTTGGATTGATTTCAAATAATCTGGTTTTAATTTAAATAATTCTGTCTGCAAAGTGCAAATCAATGAGTTTCCTGGAATTCTGAGTAAATAAAATCTCATTTGAAAAAGCCTGTTATTTATCATACTAAGACATAAGTTAATTTTTATTAGAAAGTACTTTCTAAATTTCCAAGAATTTATCTCTTTCCTCATGTCCCTGGAAGACAGAGAAACATATCAGTGGATCCCAGCAAGAGATGCAGATTACTATAACAATGCATAAGAAATGACAGAGAGGTGGGTGAAAACAATATCAGAGCTGAAAGAATATTGAAACTAGAAGATATTTCTGAAGTCATATAATATCATCTATGTTTGGGGATTACTAACCAGGCAGAGCCATGTTAGGAAAGTGCTAAGAGATTTCCTGAAATTGGGATAATTATATCTGGGTTGCTTCAATAGCGGAGTCATTTCTTGAGTGTCCTTGGGCATGAAAACCACATGATTTTCCATGTGTTAATTAATGTTTCACACATTCATTTCTGAGGTTTATTCACACTCCACTATTCTATAATGCTGAGTTTAAATATTTCTTTAACTGTTAAAATACTTATTGTTTTCTTATGATTTCTTAATATGCAGGAATCTTATTACTACTACCAATATGGACTTAATATATTTATTCATTAAAAAGTCACGTGAAGGAAATCATGTTTGTAATATTTCTCTTCAGAGGTGCTTGGGATACAAGAAAGACTAGGAATCACTGAATGAGGAATGAATATGGTAAGGCAAATGATGTTGAGGTAAACAGTCAAGTAACAGGGATAAAAACTGACAACTGAACCTCCCCAGATCACATATCAAGTGATCAGACATCTGAGACAGGGAATGCTGCCATGAGTTGGAGTCAGGTGTGTGCCCTAATTTGAAAAGAAAATTCTCCCCATTACTCTCCTTTTTATGGAATATTTGAAGTCTCAATGTTGGGGGAATTCTTTGATATTTCAGATTAAAAATTATTTATATCAGTATGGTAGAAACAAACTGGTCTGTTGAACATAATAATGAGAAAGCAGATATAGATTTCTCTACGTTTTTCATTATGCAAAATCATCACCTGGGCCAGAATCTGAGTAGATATGTAAATCTGACCAAGAAAAACAAATCTGCAATGAATAAGTTTCTACCTCAACTCTCTTTAATTTATCTCCATTTCATTACCTTTCATACCATAGAAGCCCATTTTAAAAGATGCTAAAATTCCCCTATTCCTACATATTCTGATAACTTAAAATAATGAACATTAACATTTAGTTCTGGAAAGAATAACATCGCTACAGATCAATGAGTGGGTCCTGGAGCATAATTAAACTAACAGAAAAGGAGGGAGCAGACAAAATATAAGAGCAGAGGTGATAAACAGAAAGAACAGATTTGGAAGTAGAAGGTAAGTGTAGTTAAACAGGAAAGGAAGAGGAATAGAAATAAGGGAAATATAAAGAAGGGGAAGAAAGAAAGGAAGTATAGAAAAATAGGGCACAAATTGTTTAGTTATAGAGCCCACTAATGCACCTGTGCTATATATTTGCTAACAGTACTCTAGAAGGTAGAGAATATGCTGACATTAAAGAAAATGGTATTTCAGGATTTTACTTCATTTTATTCATTCTATTATATGAGAGACAAGTATGCATCAAAAATTTAACTAACAAATATGGAAAAACAATATGTCTGGAGACATGTGATGCCTTTTGATTCACTGAGTTGGTGAGGGTGTGGTGATAAAGGTCAAATTATAGAGTTGATTGAGGAGTTTCCTCCCAAGAGAAAGGATTATTCATGCTAGTGTGTTTTGGCCTCTTTTATTTAATTTTTGAAGTTAGGTTTAAATCAGTGTCAAGTGACCTCAGGACATTGCAGCCCCTATTAAATATTGGAGAGGTAATGATTAATTTTATCCATTGGAAAAAAAATATTGAACTATATCACTTAATACATAAACATATATAATTAATAAATGTATAGTAAAAGTTGTGGATTTGCAGAACAAACATGCGTATCATCATACAGGGCTCATATACATCACCCCTCCACCAACACTTTCATTGTTGTGAAATATTTTTACAATCTATGAAAGAGCATCATAAAAATATTACACCTAGCTATAGCCCATATAATGCATTTGGTGTATTTCCCTCCAACCCACATATATAAATCATAAGTATTAGTTACACTCACTATAATGTGTTACATTAACTCTATTCATATCCACGTTTAAAATAAACCTAATTAAAAATTTTACATGCATTATGTATCAGCTGCTATTCTCAATCAACATTTTATATCCTAATAACCAGTACTCCAGAGTTTACCTCCATTAGTTTACTCATTGTATTTTGCTCATTTTAGGGCTACTATACAATATTTGTCTTTTGTGCCTGGCTAATTTCATTCAAGCTTCATCCACATTGTAATATGCATCTCAATTTCATTTCTTCTTACAGGTGAATAGTATTCTATTCTATATATATTGGTTATCCACTTATTGATTGATGGAAACTTGGGTTGTTTCCATATTTTAGCAATTGTGAATAACACTGTGAATATCACTGTGCAAATGTCAGATCAAATCCTTGCTTTCAGTTTTTTTGAATATATTCCTAGTAATGGGATTGCTGGATCATGCAGCAGATCTTGCAGTAGCTCTTTATTGTAACTATTTTAAGTACCACCAAACTGTCTTCCACAGAGGCCACCCCATCTACCTTCCCATCAACAGTGAAAGTGTTGTCCTATTTCTCCAAATCCTCTTGAGCATTTGAAGTTTTCTGTATTTTAATAATAGCCATTTTATAAGGTGAAATGATATCTCATTGTAGTTTTGATCTGCATTTCCTGAATAGTTAGTGTTGTAGAATATTTTTTTCATGGGCTTTTTGGCCATTTGTATTTTCTCTTTGGAAAAATGTATTTTCAAATCTTTGTTCCAATTTTTATTGGGTTGCTTGTTTTTTTTATTATTAAATTGTATGATCTCTTTATATAACATTGATATAAAACCATTATCGGATATGTGGCCTCCAATTATTTTCTCCCATTGAGTATGCTGCCCTTTCAACTCTCTTAACAAAGTATTTTAAAGAATAAAAGTGTTTAAATTTGTGTAGATTCCACTTTTCTATTATTTTTAATTGCTAATGCTTTGGTGTAAGTTTATGAAACTACTGCTACCGCAACATCTTCAAGATTTTCCCCTACATTTTCTTTTAGCAGTTTCACAGTTGTACTTTTATATTTAGATTTTTGATCCATTTTTAGTTAATTTTTGTATATGTTGTGATATAGTGTCCTCTTTCTTTCTTTTGAATATGGATATCCAGTTCTCCCAGGACCATTTGTTGAAAGCACTGTTCTGCCCCAGCTGGGTGGGCTGGATAGCTTTGTCAAAAAATCACTTAACTGAAGATGCAAGGGTCTATTTCTGAGTTCTCAATTCGATTCCATTTTTTAAAATGTCTATCTTTATGCCAGTATCATTCTGTTTTTACCAATGTATCTCTCATTTTCGCTTTTTCACCTTTTTAAATGTAAACATTGAAGGCTGTAAAATTTCCTCTCAGCTCTGCCTTTGCTATATCCCATATATTTTGATATGTTGCTGCAGCAGTTTGAAATTGTTTTATGAATCCCAGTAGGAGAAATATTATGTTTTAAAATAATCCATTCTTTTGGGTGAGACCCATTTCACTGGATTACATCAGTGAGGTGTGACACAAGGGGAGTCTCTTTACCCTTGCTGAGTCTGATATAAATGGACACACACAGACAAGAAAAGAAAGTTAGCATATTTGATTCTGTAATATGAATGAATGGAATGCAGGCAAACAGAAGCCCCCAAGAGGCTCAGAGAGAGAGAGAGAGAGAGAGAGAGAGAGAGAGAGAGAGAGAATGAGCCATTTGCCTGATAGCTTGCAATGGAAAACTGCAAGAAAGCAGAGCAGCCGAGCCTGAGAGAAACCTTAGAAGCCTGATAAGAAACAAGTCCTCTGACTGGTTGCCCTCAGCTGAGCCACAGGAGACAGTACAGCCCAGAGGGTAAGGCAGAG
>JAQZBX010041254.1:0-22409 GCA_029593785.1 Cabassous unicinctus
TAAAAATACACCTAGAGGATGAAAATATTATGGGAAGGAGGGTTCTGCTACCACTTCCTCTGCCTCAGTCTCTAATGTGGACTTGGTTATATTCTTGCCAAGAATCATTTGGATTGATGTAACTCACTTGGCACCTTATATTCAAGCCATTCCTGTACTTAAGAAGATAATGAGAGGTGATGTGGACCTCTTACCACCTGCAGAAAAATGCACCATTAGAAAAGTTCTTTGAGGAAGAAGTGGGTGCCCTTGGGGATCAAATAACACATTTATTTACTTACGTAGGGTATTGCTTTTGTCATTATGATTCCTTGGTTTTAGTGCTTTCTGTAAGAGGATGTCAGCAGAAACAAATGTCATTAAACCTAGTGAGAATTTCCTGGCAATGACAATAACTCTAACAACTGCAACTCTATCTCTAACTTAAATTCTATGACTATGTTCTCCCTCTAATGGTAGTTCTATCTCTAGCTCTAACTTTATCTTCAAATTTAACTCTAACTCTAACTCTAACTTTAAGTCTAACAAACTTTAACCCCTAATATTTTTATCATGCAGCAAAGAAAGGAGAAGGATTCTGTAATCCCCTCCCTTGCTTTTTCTTCTGGGGCCACATTCTTCATTAGGGTTTAACAAAACCCAAAAAACACATTTTGGGTGGTCTGTTGATAGGCACTAGAAGGAATATTACTGAGGAGACAGGAAGGAGCTTTAGGTCACATACATGTTGACAAATTAAAAATATACAGGAGGGACAACCAGAAAGATGGTGGCTGAGTAAAGAGCTCCTAGAATCAGCTCCTGCTATGGTGCAGCTGGTGAACACACAGAGCTATCTAGAGCACTTGTTTGGGGACTCCAGGAAACCAGAAGTACATCCTGTAACATCCTTGAAAGAATGGAAGGAGGACACTGCTCATCTGCAGAGAAGATACATAAGTAAAACACTCCACACCAGAGAGGCCTATGCCCATCCCCCACTGGAGGCACAAGCTGTCTCCGGAGCTGTTCTGTGGTTGGAATTGGAAACTCCACTTCCCAATAATGGGGGAGGAAAAGACAGTTGGGCACCAACTTCAGCCACTGATTAGTAAATTCGGTTGGCTGAAGTATAACACTAAGAACAGCTAAAGTTTGAGACTGACCAAGTCAGAAGGAGGGCAGTAGCCACAATTTAGAGTCCATCCCCAGCATGAGGGGAAGAAAGGCTGACTGAAAATCACAGTCCTGGTAGAGGATGGCTTCTTTCCATCTAGATCATATTGCAACTCTAGCCTAAGCCCCAGACTCACCTCCGGAAGGGAGGAAGCAGAGGTGGAGCTGTGACAGCTTCTCCAGGAAACTACCAGCCATGCCATGGAGGCCAGAGATCATCAAATTAGACAGCACAAGACACCCCAGGAGCTATTCTGTGGCAGGAATTGGAAACTCAATTTCCCAAAACAGAGGAGGAATAGACAGTTGGCCGCAGATGTCAGCTACTGATTAAAATTCAGCTGGCTAAAATATAACCCTAAGCTCAGTTTATTTCGAGACTGTCCAAGTCAGAAGGAGGCCAGTAGCCACAATTTTGACTCACTTCCTAGCATGAGGGGAAGCTGGGCTGACTGAAAATCACAGTGAGTTAGAGACTGGTTCCTTTCATGCAGCTTGGCCTGCAGCCCCATCCTAGGATTCAGTCCCACCTCTGGTAGGGAGAAATCTAGTGGGCCCTGCACCAGCCTATCCAGGTAATTGCAGGTACATTTAGATGGCACAAACTGAATAATTGGAAGCCTAATTGGACAACTGCAGTCATCTTGGCCCTGTACTGCATAGATAGCTGCCCACAACTACAGGTCCATCCCCACCCCAAGCAGTGGAGAAAGGGTCATGAAGCTTCAACAGTCTCTCTGGGCAACTACAGTCTAGGCCTGAATGAGTTGTATTATTCAACACAGCTTTGCCTCTATCCCTATCCCTGGAAAAGGAGAAAGATGGGATAAGCTTCATTGGTCCTTGGGTCAAAGAGGGCAGCTTGAGCTTCCACAGCTTATAGCATCATCTACATCCCTGGCTCCCACTAAACAAACAGCAAGGGGGAAAGAGAAGGAAGCCCTAAACTAAAGAGAAAAACTGCACCCAGAATAAATACTCTAGTAACCCAGATGCTAAGACACCAAAACAAAATTGCAATCCACACCAAGAAACATGAAGATATGGCCCAGTTAAAGGAACAAGCCTCCAGATGACATGAAGGAGCTGAGTCAACTAATGATAGATGTTCAGACAAATCTCCTTAATAAATTCAATGAGATGGCTAAATTAAGGAGACATTGGATGAGCACAAAGAAGAATATGAAAGCATACATAGAAAAATTGCAGATCCCATAGTAATGAAAGTTGAAATAAATGAAATTAAAAATGCACTGGAATCATATAATAGTAGATTTGAGGAGACAGAAGAAAGAACTGGTGAGCTTAAAAACATGGCCTCTGAATACATGTCATTTGTGTCCCATAAGGAGAAGAGAAGGGAAAAGGGGCAGAAGGAATATTTGAAGAAATACTGGTAAAAAATTTCCCAACCCTATTGAAGGATATAGATATCCAGGTCTAAGAAGCATGATGTACTCCCATTCGAAAAAATCTGAATAGACCAACGCCAAGACACATACTAATCAGAGTGTCAAGTGACATAGACAAAGAGAGAATTCCAACAGCAGCAAAAGAAAAGCAATGCATAACATATAAGAGATACCCAATAAGATTAAGTGCTGATTTCTCATGAGAAACTGTGGAGACAAGATGACAATGGTATGATATATTTAAGATACTGCAAGAGAAAAACTTCTTGCCAAGTATTTTATATCCAGCAAGATTGTCTTTCAAAAATGAGGGCAAGTTTAGAATATTCTCACAGAAAAAGAAACTGAGAGAGTTTATAAAAAAGAGACCTGCTGTGCAGGATATACTAAAGGGTGTGGTACAGCCTGAAACGGAAAGACCAGAGAGAGAGGCCTGGAATAGAGTCTAGAAATGAAGATTATATCAATAAAAGTAACTAAAAGTGTCAAAGGAATGGTGAAAATAAAATATGACAGATAAAACCCATATATTTGATATAAACCTAACCAACAATATAAAGAAATTGTATTCAGAAAACTAACGATTCATTGTTAAGTACAACTCATTGTTAAGTTTTAAAAAGACCTAAATAATTGGAAGAACATTCCCTGCTCACGGATTGGAAAACTAAATATCATTACAATATCAATTCTACTCATATTTATGTACATATTCAATGCAATCCTGATAAAAATTCCACCAGCATTTTTTAATAAATGGAAAACATGATTATCAAATTTATTTGGAAAAGTAAGGGGTCCTGAATATCCACCAACATCTTAAAAAGGAAAGCAAAGTTGGAGGACTCTTATTTCTGAAATTTAACTCACATTACCTAGCTAAAGTGATAAAAACAGTGTGGTAGTGGCATAAAGACAGACACATAGACCAATAGAACTGAATTGATGTGTTAAAAAACACACCCTCACGTCTATGGTCAAGTGATTTTTGACTAGCCTGTCAAACCCACCCAGCTCGGGCAGACAATCCATTCAACAAATGGTGCTGAAGAAAACTGGATATCCATTGCAAAAGAAGGAAGGAGGACCCCTATCTCACACCTTATACAAAATTAACTCAAAATGAATCAAAAACCTAAGTATCAAAGCAAGAGCCATAAAGCTTCTTGAAGAAAATATAGGAAAATATCTTCAAGACCTGGTGGTAGGTGGTGGATTCTTAAAGGAGATAAGAGGAGGACTGAGATGGTCTACTGATATTTAATGTATGTAGAAGTTCTAATTAGCTTTACTGTAAAATTGTGGAAATGTACAGAGTTGATGGTAACACATTATATTGAGTAACAGCTGGCTTATAAATGGAGATGTGGCTGAAAACAGTAGTCTAGGGATGTAAGTGGCAATTGATAGAAAGCTAGAGAATATTCTAGGGACTGAGTAGTACAGTAAACCCAGATATGGATAAGAACAGCGGTTGATGGTATAGATTCAGGAGTGTCATTAGTGAGCTAGAGCAGATGTACATCATTATTGCAGGGTGGTGGGAATGTGGAGAAGCATGGGAAAAATACAACTGGAATGACCTATGGACTGTGGTTAACAGTAATAATGTAATGGTTTGCATGTATGGCAAAGATGTACTGTGTTGGTAATGGGGGAGTATGGAAAATGTGTGCCTAATGTACACTGTGGACCTGGTAATAATCGGATTATATTACTTCATAATCTGTAAGAGATGTTCCATCACCGTTTGTTGTGTTGATAGAGGGGTGTTATTTGGGAATTCTGTACATGTGCATGATTGTTTTGTAAGTTTACAGCTTCTGTCATAAAAACATATTTTAAATATTATAATAAGGTGGGTTGGGGGAAAATACACCAAATATAAGGTAAAGACTAAAATTGGTAGTAAGATTTTGACAATATTCTTCCATAATTTGTAACAAATGCCTCATGACAATACAAGGTGTTGGAGGAGGGTTGATGTATGGGACCCATGTTTGACATTATCAGTGCTTGTTTTGTAAGTTCACAACTTTTAGCATACAGTTATTGTTTATGTATGCTCATGTATAAATGATATAAAATAATAATAATACGGTGGGTTGGGGGAAAATACTTTAGTTAGTAGTAATATTTTGAGGATGCTCTTTAATCATTAGTTAAAAATATTTCACAACAATGCAAGGTGTTGGTGGTAGAGTGAGGTTTGAGAGCCCTGTTGAATGTTATGTATGTTTGTTTGGTAAGTTTACAACTATTGTTATACACTTATTGTTTATGTATGGTCATGTATGTGCGATACACTTTAAAAAACTTAAAAAATTTTTAAAAAGCTAAAATATATATACAGGAGCCTTTCCCAGGTTTTTCTCATTGGACAGGAAGGCATAACACTGAAAATGGTTTACTAATACATTTATTGATGAAGAGTATTGAAGATGAGTGAATCATTCTGTGATGGTCTCTATTTTCCTGACAGGTAGTAGGAGGAACAGCCTTCTGAGAGAAAAGGATAAGGTGTAAGATAAGGGTTACAGAAAATTGATACAACATTGGAACATATGCTAAGAAGAATGTGTAGAAGTGGGAATAGTCCAGAACAGCTAAAAATTTGCTCAAGATGCATTGATGTCTGAGTGCATATTGGAGTTTGTAATTGTTGTTAGTATTCCCTTTCTATGATTGTATAGATTTTTTTCAGCATTGCCTTCCATGTTAGGTAGAGTGAAAAAGAAAATGATTGTATTTATGATTTAATTATTTCAGTTGGGGTAGTGTGTTAAAGTGAAGCAGAAAGAAGCTCTAACTGAATTTTGTTTTGTAAGGATAGCTATTTCTCCATTATTCTATTTGAGAAACATAATAATGCAAGAGGTATACTAATCTGTGCCTTTAATAATACTTAAAGGTCTTTTAAGACAAATTTAGTCAATGCATTTGTCAGAATAAGGTAAATTTGCTGTAGTAGTAAATGAATCCTGAAATATCATTGACTTTTAGAATACAATTTTATTTCCTGAATACTTAGAATCTACTGAATGTTCAGTGATCCTGTAGGGCAGTTGTTCAACTTGTAAATACTCAGTTATACAGGTTGCTTCATCTGTGTAGTCCTCCAATTTTAGTGCTGTCATTTATGCTTGGTGAAGCAGGGAAAAAGTTCGCTGTATAGCAGGACATTGGCCACTAAATTGTTCACACTGAGTGAGGCAAACTTCACTTTTGTGAGATAGACACATGGTCTTATTTAACTGCAGTGGGGTTGAAAATATGATGGGAGCACATGGATATTTGGTGACCAGGAAATGAGCTAGCCACTATTGAGAAATGAATTGTTTATTTAACTGTTGAATATTAACCTGATAATCTATATTTTGCATGAGATATAGTGTGGCTATGGAGTAATATGAGTTAATTCCTAAGAATAAGCAGTGGACACTAAGATTGGCCTTGGCTTTGATCTGAATCTTCTTCTTTTATCTGGATTCTTTCTCTGAGAGTTGCAATGTAAGTGTCTACATTTCATAGGACTCCCCATTTCATTGGTTTGCAACTGGTAGGCAATTTTCTATTAAAATTTTAAAGTGCAAATGGTCTTGATTACATAGATATGATAAACTCTGCTTTTTGTACCAGCTACTTTTATTTTTAATAAGCTATTTCAAGTCCTATCAGCAAAATGTAAAAATCCATCCCATAAATTAATTTTGGAGATTCGGGGTTGTATAGCTCTTTCAGGGGGAAAAAGTGCTTGTCACATGTCATCTATCTTGGAATATCATGTTCAATTGGCTCTTTGGTTATAACTGGAAAAATTATATATCCCTCCTTAGCTTTTGTCAGACTAAATAATTTAATGATGGAAAATACCTTCCAGGTAACAATGAAAATGGAGCTTCTTCAGTTATACAACACAGCAACATTAATTTAGGAATGAGTTCTGCCTTAGGACTTTCCCTCATCTCCATATACATTCATTTCTGGTTGCACCCTATCTCTAATAATAAGTCCACTAGAATTCAGCAGTTAACTTTAGAAATATGAATTTTCAACAAAATAATTATCTCTTTATGTTTATTATTTTTAAGTAATTGGCTTATTGTTTATATAATTTACACCTAGACTTTTGAAAAGTATTGTTTCATTGATTAAAGAAAGCCATGGATTTTCCAAATATTGTAACAATTTTATGTCAATTAGACTATCCCTTTTAACAATAATTTGTAAATTCAAGGAAGTTTCTATTTGGAAGCACTTATTCATTATTTATTCAAATATTAATATTTATGAAAGAGGAAACTTTAAAAATTCCAGATAGGAAAACAATGTAATGTATTAAAACCTAAAATTTCTGATTGCAACACCATTATTATTTGTATTAGCCATACTTTATAACATATGAACAGATTTTCTTTCATTTTGTTTGTTCTCATCAATTCTTAACCATGAACACTGCTTGGCTCCAGAGTTTCCTCATGGTATTTTTCACTTCTGCATTTCTCACAGTGTAAACTAAAAGTTTTAACATGGGTGTTATTATTGTATAAAATACAACCACTGCTTTATAAATTGGGAAGGTGATCATGGGCCAAATGTACATAAATATACAGGGTACAAAGAGTAAGAAGACCACAGTAATATGGGAGGCACAGGTGCAGAAAGCCTTCTCCTGTCCTTCAGAGCTGTGAGTTCTTAGGGAGCATAGAATAAATTGATAAGAATATAAAAACAGAGCATGCACAGCACCCCACTGTTGGCAACAAAAAAGAGTCCAAAGATGTGAGTATCAGTGCAGACTAGCTTTAGCAGAGGGTTAAGATCACACATGAAATGGTCAATGATATTGGGTCCACAGAAAGGTAACCATATTATAAAAAGGATTTGAATCAGGGCATGAAGAAACCCCTAGCCCAGGACATGACCACCAGGAGACCACATACTCACCAGCTCATTGTGATCATGTAGTGCAGGGGCCTGCAGATGGCCATATAGCAGTCAAAGGCCATCACCATCAGCAGAATGATTTCAACTCCCACAAAGAAATGCTCTGCAAAGAGCTGGGTCATGCATCCACCAAAGGAGACAGTTTTCCTCTGAGAAAGTAATTCAAATATCATTTTGGGGTCCATAGTAGATGAAGAACAGATATCTATGAAAGATAAGAAAGACAGAAAGAAATACATGGGGCATCCCAGGGCTGGGCTGTTGCCTATTTTCACCAAAATGAGTAATTTCCTGCCAGGGTGATTAAATATATAATTGTAAACATGACAAAGAAGAGTTTCTGTAAGTCTGGTTTCTGTGTCTGGCTGAACAAGATGAATTCTGTCATGTTGTTCATTGCTTCATGGATCCAAGTTATCATTAGGATAAATGATTTATCTGCCAATATCACAGGATTTGCAATAGTGATAGATAACTTTTAAAGAAGCAATTTAGGTGGACCAGAGGATACAGTCTCTGGAAGTACACCTATAAACTCCTGCATCAAATATAGGTTTGAGTAGAAGGTACTGATGGACCGTGTGCAAGGATGACTTATTTGAATCCAACTCTGTCACTTTCAGGATCACAGATGCCAATGAAGAGCCCACTAATTTGGCATCAATTTCTGGGGCTATATCATTTTACAAATATTGGTATGTATTGTGAAAAATTTGATTTTTACCCACAATAAAAAACAAAACAAAACAAAACAAAACAAACAAAAAAAATAAATAAAATGAGTGGAGAGGGAAAAAAAAAAGAATTAATTTATATATCTGTCATGATTATTTTTCCTGTAACATTGATGGAAACTCTCAAGCAGATAAATCCCAGCCTCAATGTTGGGCCATATTAGGAACTACATGTTGAATACATAGCCTTCTTCTTACCACACACAAATGCACTGAGCATGTTTTTATGACTGTTGTAATGTCAGGTAAATCTCCTGCATTTTATATGGATGAATACTTTCCAATTATTGCCATATATTTTCTGTCATGGAAAAACAGGAATAGAAAGAAGCCTGTAAGGATGAGAATAGAGTTGAACTATCAACACTTAATACACTGTGTTTTTCATCACAATAGCTGATAAGGCTAAGCTGCAGAGTTCGTTTCCTTATTAATTTTACCTTGTTTCAGGGTGAATAGAAAACATCAAGTTATTTCAGCATGAAATTTGGTTTGATGTAGTGATTTTAGAATCAACAAGCATGAGTGAGTATTTGAGGCCAAAATAAGAAACACCCTGACAGTTCAGTTTTTGAGCTCATGCTACACTGAAACAGAATTGTGTAAGAATACAACCATTTCTTTAGCAAAATCCATCTGGATGATTGATACCCTGTAGAGAATAAAACAAACAGTATGATCCAATGTATATATCCTAAATTATTTGAAACTCCTGAATTCACTTTTGTAAAACTTAAGTGAAACTTAAATTTCAGGAGTACTGTACAAATCAACACTCATTTTGAGGAAGGTTATGAAATGTTCTCTGAATATGTTCCAAAAACAGATACTTTAATTTGATGGTACACAGGCACCATAATTTATTGAACAGAACACATTTTTTAGTATAAACAGACTGTTTTCGTATTTTGTTTTCAGCCATGTGAAGTTTATATGACTCAGGAATAATAGCAAAGAGCATAGAAGAATTGAAGAACATCATTATACTTTTGTCAAAGCTTGTATCCTAAAGTTAACAAGATAGTTTTCTACAGTTTTCCAAATTAATTATTAAATGAACTAAAATTTAAATATACACATTAATATTCTTATTTTGAATATTTGCTCATTATATTATCAGGAGGAAAAGGAAACTAAATAAGCAAGGCAAAAATGAACTAAGTACTGACCTCAAGAAGTGAAAACTACAAATTATATTAGAATAAATTAGGCTGCAGAAATTGATACATCAGAAAATAGAAAAAAGATTAAATTTCTTAAATAAAATTGAATGCTTATTGATATTTTAAAAATACTCTTAAAAGAAAAGATGAACCCACATAAGCTGAATAAGAATCAAATATTCTCAAAAGGATATCAATTTAAAGAATATTGAAAAGTATATTATGAGTACAGCACTGGGAGCAATAAAATTTTTCAATAACTAATAAGCATTTTTTAAAACAGCTAACTATTTTCTTCATATCACCAAAATAATGGGAAAAAACAAAATAAGGAAAAAAACTAAAAAGCATCAAATATATTAAAAGCTTTAAAATAACATAAATCTGTTTAATAAAGAAAACAATGAGATAAATATGTACCTGATATCCATATGGGAAAGGGATTAAGTAAATATGTATAAACCTAGGACACATATAATAGCTTCAACTACATAAAGACATGGAACACACCTGAAAATAATTACAAAAGTATGACCAACAACTATTTCTATAAAAATAACATTTAGAAAAATAAAGTCTATTGTCATAATTTATTTTAAAAAAGTCAAAATTAATGAAAATGTAATTTCAGGGAAAAACATGAGACATCAAGAATTTTCTATATCTTAAAATGTCAAGAAGTGGAATTTAAAATGTGAGATTTTTTAACTGACAAATTTGCAAGGATATATGAGAGATATATTATCCATTGCTTATAAAGGTTCACTGGTTTAAAATATTCTGCAAATAAATTTTATCCTATCTATGTATCTTAGTCTAGTATTCCTTACTCCAATGAATCTATTCTAGATAAATAAATAGTGGGCAAAATTATGCATACAAGTTTTATTTCACAGTATGTTTTATAATAGTGAAAGAATTGAGACAACTCAAGTGTCTCCTTAAAGGGAACTATTAAACCAATTCAGATATGCAATTATAAATATCAGGTGGATGTTAAAGAGTTTTGTAAGAAGAATTAATAATGTGGAAAGTACTTTTAATATAATACTCAGTGGAAAATGTAACATATAAAATGTCATATATATTAGGATATCAGTCGTATAAAATGACATATGTACACAGAAAAGTATATAAGGTAAACAATACTATTTGAATTATGGTCTTAATGGAAATCTTTGTGGATGTCTTTCATAAATTTTCTGATCTGAATTTTCTATACAGAGAATACATTGCCTTTATAATCAATCAGTAAAATGATTTAATTTTAGAAATTTTATTTTTTTAACTCATGTCTGTGCCTATACATCTCAAATGGCAGATTTTCTAAGTAATGGGTATTCTTGTCCTTATTCATAAAAATCTGAGATAGTAGAAACACGTTTACATATAATTTACCAGTAAATTGAACCTTAGTATCACTCAGAGTTAAAAATAACAACAAATAAATCACAGTTTATTCTTACTTCTCTGAATATATTTGGAAAGTAACAGACATTTTATGTTCTAGAAAACATTTGGTGTGGACATAGCAATCACTGATGCATCATTAATATCTTCTTTGCAGTTCATCCATATTTACTTTAAGTACAGTATTTATTTCCTCAATTATTGAAAATGATTGCTGAGAGAGACTTCTTAAATAAATCTGAATTCATGGGCAACTGTTGTCTCACACCATCTTGTGAATGTGGACCACAAGCGTCCCAGCTCAGAAATGAATTTCTTTCATCAGAACTTCCAAATCTCTAGGCTTCAAAAGAAATTAATGGGGTAACACCTTTTCATTGGAGGCCATCTCTCCTAGGTCTCTTTCCTAAACATTTTTCATTCTTGGGTTCTTGGTGACAAGGTAAGTTATACATTAGAAGTTACTTGATTAAAATTAACCTGATTTGTAGATTTGAAAATAGCGAACTATGTTGAAGCAGATAATATTGGGACTGTAAATACCGTGCTTTGAAATAAAGTAAAGATGTCCTGAGAAGACCCTGCATTCAGCTCTTTTAAACCTTCTTCTTAGAAACCAAAGCTTATCCTGGACATAGATCCTTTGGCCCTTGATTCTGGATCCAAATGGCTTGGAAACATAGAAATAAAGATCTTCAGCAATCTGCAACGTGTTATGTCAAGAGGTCTCTAGGCTCAGATAGCCCGGGAGTCTGTCCTTATCAGTGCTTTCATGCATGATTACAGGGAAATATTTAAATGGATATTGCTCATGGCAAAATATTAGGGATGCTCTGAATGTTCAGCTCCCAGAGGGTTAGAATTAGCAGCTTTTGCCAAATAAAGCAGCAAAACTAGTTCATCCTGTTGTCTCTTGTGGCTGCAGCCTCTGTGATACCAAGGGTGGGGGTGGAAGAGGGAGGGACAGCCAGAGTGTGTTAGCAGTTTCTCTGTATGGCTGTGGTTAGGAAGTGATCATAGAGTCTGGGAGTTCAGGCACAGAATGTTTTAATCATGGGAGTAAAGGTGCATGAGCATATCAGAACATGTAAGGCAATCCTATAATATTTATCTCACAGAGTGATAGGGAGGATTGATCAAAATAACAAGTGAAACATGTAGCTTAGTGAAAAACTTTTATTCTACTGTTGATAGCCTGAGGATAAACACATGTAGGCTAAAGAAAGTACTGTCAAATATTAAAAATGCAAATCATGCTAATGACCAAGAGCTTTGCAGTACAATAATTTATGCCTTCTGGACTGGCTGATTTACTTACTATCTATGCAACCATGGGAATTTTCTCACCTACTTTATGCCTCCTTTCCCAAATATGCAAAGGGCATGATAAAGAAGCCTTCTTATAGGCCCATAGTGGTGTTATTTGAGATAAGGCCCATGATGTACAAACGGCAACTGACATAGAGGAAAGTCTTTGTTGTCAGTTGTTATTTTCTGTCCAGGAAAATAGATCTTTTGCTGTGACTGACACAGGTTCAGGCAAGAATTGTCTCAACACATATATAGGGCTTGACTTCTTTTTTCATATGGGTGTTAAAATTCTGGTCAAATACAGAACATAGGCAGGAAAAATGACCAAGTTTTTGAAATATTCAATACAGATTCACAAATCCTTACAAGTTTGTTATCTTTTATGTGTGTTTGATGTCGCCACTGAAAAATCTGACAGTGAAGTTGAGATTTCCTGGAAAGGCTCTAGGAGACAAAGGGAATGTGAATACCATGAGAACTAATAAATAAGGAATACTTCCATGTATCAGTCAATCTGCTACATCCAGTAAATCATCTGTGTGTCATATAATCCCCATACCATTCCCTACATATGGCAATTTGGGCAAGGACAAATGCTAGTATTTAGTAGTCTCATGTTTAAGCCCTGAGTGATCTGATTTCTAATCCTGAGCTCTGTTCATGCTATCATTTTACCTCATCAGGCACTGGTTATCTGATGTGCCTTATCCCCTCAATGTTGTGGGTGAAAAAGTACTGACTCATACCAGCACAGGATGGTTTACAAACTTTGGTTGTACCACCAGGGACAGGCAGGACTTACTCCTAAGACTGATACCTTAGAAAAAGAGGGTGGAGAAAGGAACTTCTCCTAACTTCTTTTCCTACCTTTTCTTCCATCTCATTAAGCTCCCTAAGGAAATTGTAATAACTTTGGGATTTCTTTGATGGCTAGAGTTTGGAAAAGAAGTTTACGCATATTTAGATTTAGGAATGTGGATATCCTCTACATGAATGGGCCATACTAGTATATTACATGATTTATACCCAAAATATATGAACCTGCATATATTTCCCAATTCTATACAAATTAATGAGGAGCAGGGTCTGGGAGATAGAGCATATGAAACATAGAGACTCCTAGTACATATCTTTGGTTTTTTGTTTGTTTGTTTCAGTTTCATGCTTTCTATTTTACTTTCATTTTTTTAATTAGAGAATTTGTGGATTTTTAAAACTTTATCATGCACAAAATACAGGATTCCCATAAACCACCCTATTATTAACAGCTTGCACTGGTTACATTTAAAGACAGTACATTTTTATTTTTGCGCTATTAATTATAGTCCAGAGTTTAAATTAGGGTTCACTGTTTGTGTAGTGAACTTTCATGGAAGTTTCTAAAATTTTTATTCTGTTACCACATATACAATCTATTTCCCCTTTAAATAATATACAGATATATATATTTTAGTGCTCTTTATTATGTTCACATTATTGTGCCACCATAACCACCATCCATTATCAAAGCATTTCCATCATTCCAAATAGGAGCACTGATCATTTTAAGCCTTAACTTCCCATTCCCTATACCCACCCCATCCCCTGTAAACTTTCTCCTAGATTCTGACTTTATGAGATTGCTTATTCTAATTATTTCACATCAGCAAGCTCACTGAATATTTGGACTTTCAGTCTGGCTTATTTCAATCAATACATTATTCTCAAGGTTCAACCACACTGTTACATATATCAGGACATCATTCCTATTTATGACTGAATAACATCCCAATGTATGTATACAATGTATTATATTTATCCATTCATAGGTTGATGGACACTTGGGTTTCTTCCCTGTTTTGCCAATTGTGAAAAATACAGCTATGAACAGTATGTGTATTATGTGTAAATATCAGTTGGAGTCCCTGTTTTCTTTGGGTTATATTCCCAGTAGTAGGATTGCTGGGTCATATGCTAATTTTATATATAGCTTTCTGAGTAACTGCAAAAATGTCTTCTTCAGCAGCTGCACCATTTTACATTACCATTAGCAATGGATGAGTGTTCCTCTTTCTTGACAACCTAACACTTTATATTTTCCATTTTTTTAGTAGCTGCCATTCTAATGAGTGTGAATGGTCTCTCATTTTGGTTTTGATTTGCATTTCCTGATGGCTAATGATTTTGTGCATCTTTTCATGTGCTTTATATCCATTCGTATACCTTCTTTGGAGAGCTATCTGTTCAAGTCTTTTGCCCATTTTTAAATTGGGTTGTTTGTCTTTTTGTTATTGAATTTAAGGATTACTTTATATATTTGGGATAGTAACCTTTATCAGATATGCAGTTACGAAATATTTTGTCCCAATGTGTAGGTTGTTGTTTAACTTTCTTTATCAAAAGATTGATAAAGTAATTTTAGGCACAAGCATCTGTAAAAAATTTTTATTAATTCCCAAATATCTACTTTTCTTTTGTTGCTTGTGCTTTTGGGTGAAAAGTATAAGAATATATTGCCTAACAAAAAGTCCTGAAGATGCTTCCCTAAATTTTCTTCTAGTAGTTTGATATGTATAGCTTTTATTTTTAGATCTTTGATTCATTTGAGTTGATTTTTTTGTATATGGTGTGAGGTAGGGGTCTTCTTTAAATTTTTCAAATGAGAATGTATTATTCCCAGCATCATGTGTTGAAGAAACTATTCTTTCCCACTTGAGAGTTTTTTGCCCCCTTGTAAAATATCAGCCAGGCATAAATATGAGGATTGATTTATGAGCTTTCAATTTGATTCCTTTTGTATATATGTCCGCCCTTGTGTCAGGATCATACTGTTTTGTTTACTGTAGCTTCATAATAAATTTTAGAGTTTAGGAAGTGTGAGTCGTCCAACTTCATTCTTCTTTTTGAAGATGGCTTAAGCTATTCAGAAACCTTATACTTCCATATAAATTTGATGATTGACTTTTTCATTTCTACAAATAAATGTTGCTGGAATTTTTATTGAAATTGCATTGAATTTATAAATTGCTTTGGGTAGCATTGATATCTTAATAATATTTAATCTTCTAATTCACAAAGAAAGAATGCCCTTCCATTTATTTACATCTTCCTTGATTTCTTTTTTTTTTTTTTAAGATACTTAGGTTACATAAACTTTACCCAAAAATTATAGGGATTCCCATATGTCCCACATCCCCTCGCCTGCCACAGCCTCCCATATAAACATCTATCATTGGTGTGGCACATCACCTGCAATGGATATACACATCTTGGGGCTTTGCCACTAAGCATGGACCATAGTTCACATTGTAGACCACACTCTCTCCTACACAGTTCTGCATGTTATATGCTGATGTAAATTGGCCTATATCTGTCACTGCAATGTCACTCAGGAAAATTCCCAAGTCCTGAAAAAGCCTCTGGATTACAATTGCTTTTCCCTCTCCCTGGCCTCAAACTGTCCAGTGGCCACTGGCTCCATATTAGTGTTGAAATTTCTTCCATTACTTTAATTACAATATGTCTACAACAGAATACCAGTAAATCCACTCAGGTCCATATCTCACCCCACAATCTTGAGGAGTCTGGGATGGTGATGTCCACTCCACCTCCAAGTGAGAGGAGGCTTATATCCCATGGATAAGCTGGATGAGATTATCTTGCCTGCAGGTGCAGACTCTCTCCATTAAGTGGGATGGCCATTGTCCATCATCATATCCCCTCCAGGTATCCTGGGTGAATCCATTGAGCTGTAGTATAGGAGTTTCAGCTGCACTGAGATTCTGCACCCAGCTGGCACATGGGCAGACCCAAGACTCCAATCTCTGGAAGTACACCTACAAACTACAGCCCCACAAATGGGTTTGAATAGAAGGGACTGATGGACCATGTACAGGGAAGACATATTTGAGTCCAACTCTGTCACTTTACAGAGCACATATTCCAAAGTAGGCCCCAAAGACAAAGTGCAAAATTCCGGAGCTATCTGCCCTGATATTGGACCTGGGTGTCTTCAGAGCCCTCAGGAGCCCCTCTATTTGGGGTGGTATCCACATTGGAAGCCTATGAGGTCCTCCTGAAATGTGCATAAGCGTTACCTCTGGGATGACCTTCTGACTCATTTTGAAGTTCTTAGCCATATGAACTCAATTGTCTTTACCTTTTCCCCCTTTTTTTCAAGGTCTTTTTCCAGTCATATTGCCGGTTAGCACTAGGTAGTAATCCTTCATTGCCAGAGAGGCTCATCCCCAGGAGCCATGTCCCACACTGGGAGGGAGGTAATGCATTCATATGCTGAGTGTGGCTTAGAGAGAGGCCACATTTGAACAACAAGGAGGCTCTCAGGAGGCAACCCTTAGGCACCCCATAACAATAGGCTGTTTCAGTTTCAAGAGCAAAGCCTCATAAGGCTAATCATCAGTAACAAGAGCCCATCAGTAGATCATCCTCCTTAGCCAGACACTGCCCCTTCACTTGAACAACTGTTACTGCTCCCTTGGAGAATGTGGTTGAGCTCTCCAGGCTGGCAATTCAGTATTCTCTAATTTACTGAGTGATTCTCCACACACTGTGACCATGTCCTTTGAGCATTTGAACAATTTTATATACCTTTTATGTATGTTCAGGTGAACTTCCTCCCATGAAACCACCATTCCTGATGCCCCCCATAAACGATCCTCTCCCATCTGAGTTATAACCTTCCTGTGATCCAAAGCTTCTTTAAAGATGAAGCCAATAAAATAGCCAAATACAATTAAAAGGACAATGAGATAATAATGACAAGTTTAAATGTAAGAGATAAAATACAAGAAATCTTTAAAAAAAACTAAAAATAAAATAAAATTAAAGGTTTGGGATATTCAAAAATTGGGAAAAATAATTTAAAAAAATTTTTTTTGGCATTTTGCCTTTTATCACTGCAGTTTTGTGTGTCCAGACTGTACCGTGATGCCTTCCCCCTCTTACTCCCCAGTGTCTCACTATTCTTCACTACAGTTTCAAATAAATTTTAAGTCACAGCAAAGTCACACACAGAACACGAGACTCTCATATACCCAACCTCTTACCCCTTTCCTCACCCCATATAAAACCATTAGCTATGTGGATGGTAGCATTGCTATATCTGTTATACAGATAGTGAAACATAGCTACTAAACATTGTCAATGGTTTACAGTATGGTTTACATTTTTAACCATAGAATTTTATACATTTTTATGATATTGATCATGTCCAGTGTCCATCACTGTATGGTTATGAAGAACATTACCACTGATCACTAAATACCCCCTGTTTGATCTATTCTGTTCCTCCCTCCCCATCCCCCCAAGCCCCATAATGACACTCTGACTTGACTTATTGGAAGACAAGATTCATAGTTACATGCAACAAGAAGTTTTGACACACTGGTTTGTCCTTCCCTATAAGGAAAAGCCTTTGCTCATAAGAGACAACCACCTGTCTGTTTCTGGGTGAATCAGTCCTCCCAAAGATGGGAGTCCTTCTCCTTCCCGCTCATTGTGTGGGTCTCCACAAACTGATACAACACATTATGACAGGATGTACACTCAAACACTCCCAAGAAGCCTGCTCCAGATGTGTCCTGTCCCAAATGTTCCCCAATCAACACCCTAAGCCAGTGACACTTCCTTGTCCTATGTCATAAAGGCATTTCCACCTCTGCACGTTCAGCCTCATACCCACAAATCCCAAGTGCTTAACTGGTCCCTATCCCATCTCTTCCCCCTGTATACTGGGTGTTCTAACCCACCCTTTCCAATCTACCCACCTGTCAACCTTGCACCATGAAGCACAATAACATCACTACACACCTGTCCTATCCCTTCAATATGCAACTATACTCAATCACTTTACCATAGATTATGTCTGTATGGTTGATGGCTCACAACTTTCACTTCTCTTCTCTTTCTTATAACCTATCTTTCAGAAAGTGGTTCGCAGAGACTGCTCAATTTCCTTAATTTACATCAGTAAGGTCATGTTCTGCTCATCCTTCAATGCCTGGCTTGCTTCACTCAACATAAGGTTTTCAAGATTCATCCTTGTTATTCCGTGCGTTAGCCCTTTATTCCTTCTAACAGCTGAGTAATATTCCATTGTATGTTTGTACCATATTTTGTTTATCCATTCATCTGTGGATAGACAGTAGAGTTGATTCCAACATTTGGCAATAGTGAACAATGCTGCTATAGACATTGATGTGCATATATCTGTTTGTTTCTTTGCTTTCAGTTTTTCTGGGTATGTACCCACAGGTGGAATCGCTGGATCATATGGAAGATCTGTATTTAGTTTTTTGAGGAAGGGCCAATCTGCCCTCCTCAGTGGCTGGATCAATCCACAATCTCACCAGCAGTGGATGAGGGTTCCCTTTCCTCCACATCCTCTCCAACACTTATAGTCTTCTGCTTTTTTAATTGTCACCATTCTAATGAGTGTAAGATGATATCTCATTGCAGTTTTGATTTGCATTTCCCTAATTGCTGCAATGTTGAGCATTTCTTCGTGTGCTTTTTAGCCATTTGTATTTCTTCCTTGGAGAAGTGTCTCATCAGGTCACTTGCCCATTTTTTAAATGGGTTGCTTGTCTTTTTATTTTTGAGGTGTAGGATCTCTTTATATATGCAGGATATTAGGCTCCTATCAGATATATGTTTCCCAAATATTTTCTCCCACTCCATAGGCTGCCTTTTTATTTTCTTTATAATGTCCTTTGAGGTGCAAAAGTTTTTAATTTTGAGGAGATCCCATTTATCTACTTTTTCTTTTGCTGCTCGTGGTTTGGGTGTGAAGTTGATGAAACCATTTCCTATTACAAGGTCCTGTAGATGCTTCCCTACATTAACTTTCAAGGTTTTTATGTTCTTGGCCCTTATATTTAGATCTTTGATCCATCTTGAGTTAATTTTTGTATAAGGGGTGAGATGGTGTTCCCTCTCATTCTTTTGGATATGTATATCCAGTTCTCTAAGCTCCATTTTTTGAAAAGGCCATTCTCTCCCAACTGAGTGGGTTTGGTAGTCTAGGAGACTATCAGATGACTGTATATGAAAGGATTTATATCAGAACTCTCAATTTGATTCCATTGGTCAGTACGTCTATCCTTCTGTCAATTCCAAGCAGCTTTAACCACTGTATCTTTGTAGTAAGTTTTAAAGTCAGGTAGTGTGATACCAAGAAATTCATTTTTCTTTTTCAATATGTTTTTGGTGATTCAGGGCTTCTTACCCTTCAAATAAATTTTGTAGTTGGTTTTTCCAGTTCCTTGAAAATGATGTGTTCGTTTTTATTGGGATTGCATTAAATCTATAGATTAGTTTGGGTAGGATAGACACCTTGATAATGTTTAGTCTTCCTATCCATGAACAGGGAATATTCTTCCATTTATTTAAGTTTTCTTTGGTATTCTTTAACAGTTTTGTGTAGTTTTCTGTATATAAGTCCTTTACATCTTTAGTTAAATTTAGTCCTAGCTATTTGATTCTTTTAGTTACTATTGTAAATGATTTTTTTTCTTGATTTCCTCCTCAGATTGCTCTTTATTGGTGTACAGAAATGCTACTGATTTTTGAGCATTGATCTTATAGCCTGCAACATTACTGAACTCTTTTGTAAGTTCTAGAAGCTTTGATGTAGATTTCTCAATGCTTTCTACAAAGGATCATATCATCTGCAAATAATGAAATTTTTACTCTTCTTTTCCAATTTGGATACCTTTTATATCTTTTTCTTGCCACAGTGCTTGAGTAAGTACTTCTAAGAAAACGTTAAAGAGGATTAGAGATAGTGGGCATCCTTATGTTGTTCCTGATATCACAATGAAGGTTTTTAAGATTTCACCATTGAGGATGATGTTAGCTTTGGGTTTTTCATATATACATTTTATCATATTCAGAAAGTTTCCTTCTATTCCTATCTTTTGCAGTGTTTTTATCAGGAAAGGGTGCTGTATTTTGAGGAATGTTTTTCTGCATCTATAGAGATGATCATGTGATTTTTTTCTTTCAATCTGTTTATGTGGTGTATTACATTGATTAATTTTCTTTTGTTGAATCATCCTTGAATATTTGGGATGAAACCCACTTGGTCATAGTGAATAATTCTTCTGATATGTTGTTGAATGTGATTAGCAAGTAAATTTTTGGGAGATTTTAGCATCCAGATTAATGGGAGATATTGGTCTGTAATTTTCCTTTTTGTGGCATCTTTGTATGTCTTTGGTATTAGGGTGATGTTGGCATCATAGAATGAGTTAGGCAATGTTCCTTCTAATTTTTTTTTTATTTTTTGGAAGAGCTTAAGCAGGATTGGTGTTAGCTCTTTCCAGAATGTTTAGTAGATTTCCATTGTGAAGCCATCTGGTCCTGGGCTCTTCTTAGTTGGGAGTTTTTTGATGACTGTGTCTATCTCTTTACTTGTAACCGGATTGTTGAATTCATAAATTTCTTCTTTCACCAATGCAAGCTGTTTGTGAGTTTCTAACAATTTAGCCATTTCCTGTAAATTTTCATTCTTGTTGGCATATAATTTTTCAAGGTATCCTCTTATGATACTCTTTATTTCTGTGGGGTCAGTAGTGATATCCCCTTCTTCATTCCTTTGTGTGTGTGTGTGTATTTGCATCTGCTGTCTCTTTTTCTTTGTTATTCTGGGTAAGGGTTTTGCCAATTTTATTGATCTTCTCAAAGAAGCAGTTTTTGGTTTTGTTTATTTTTTCTAGTGCTTTCTTATTTTCTATTTCATTTAGTTCTGCTCTAATCTTTGTTATTTCCTCCTTTCTACTTCATTTGGGGAAATTTGTTGTTGTTTTTCCAATTCCTCCAGGTGTGCAGTTAGGTCTTCAATTTTAGCTCTTTTTTCTTTTTTAATATATGCATTCATGGCTATGAACTTCCCTCTCAGTACAGGTTTGGCTGCATCCCATAGGTTTTGATATGTTGTGTTCTCATTTTACTTTGTTTTAAGGTATTTACTGACTTCTTTTGAGATTTCCTCCTTGACCTACTGTTTGTCCAAGAGTGTCTAAGATAAATTCTTTATCTCTGTGCCTAATGTGGTTCTCTGGCCCTTACTGATTTCCAATTTCATTCCATAGTTGACAGAGAAATTCTTTGTATAATTTCAGTCTTTCTGAATTCATTGAGAGTTGTTCTGTGGCCTAGCATGTGGTCTATCTTGGTGTATGAGCCATGTGCACTTGAGAAGAATGTATATCCCGATGTGTTTGGGTGTAGTGTTCTTTATATGTCTATTATGTCCAGGTCCTCTAATGTATTTCTGAGAGCCTTTGTTTCCTTATTGATTCTCAGTCTAGATGTTCTTTCTAATGGTGATAATGGTGTATTAAAGTCCCCCACTATAATTGTAGATGCATTTATTTCTCTACTTAGTTTTTCCAGGGTCTCCCTCATGTATTTTGAGTCACCCCGATTAGGTGCATAAATGTTTATGATTGTTTTCTCTTCTTGAAAGATTACCCCTTTTACTAATATATAGGTTCCATCTTTGTCTCTTACAATAGTTTTGTATTTAAAGTCTATTTTGTCTGATATTAGGATAGCTGCTCCTGTCATTTTTGGTTATTGTTCACTTGCATAATTGTTTTCCAGCCATTCACTTTCAGTCTCCTTGAATCCCTGGGTCTAAGGTGGGTTTCTTGTAGACAGCATATAGATTGGTCATATTTCCTTATCCATTCTGCCAACCTGTGTCTCTTGACTGGTGATTTTAATCCATTAGCAAGCAGTGATATTATTGTCAATGAATTTCTTATCTCAGCCATATTTTCTTTTGGGTTTGTGTATGTCTTATGTTGTTTTTATTTCCCTTTTTGTCTTTTTAGTTGTTCTTATATTCACTCCTCCATCTCCCTTTCCCCTGTTTTTTCCATTCAACTTGTAGAACTTCCTTTAGCATTTCTTGAAGTGCAAATTTTATTTGCATACTCTCTTAATTTCCATTTATCTGTGATTATCTTGAACTCCACATCATTTTTGAATACGTGTTTTGTTAGATATAGAACTCATGTCTGGAATTTTTTTTCTTTTAGTACCTTGTCTATGTCATACCACTGTCTTCTTGCCTTCATGGTTTCAGATGGGAAATCAGCACTTAATCTTATTGAGCTTCCCTTGTATGTAATAGTTCTCTTTTCTCTTGCTGCATTGAGTATTTTCTCTCTGTCTTGAGCATTGGACATTTTGATAATTATATGTCTTGGAGTAGGCCTGTTGGGATTTACACTGTTTGGGGTGTGCTGTGCTTCCTGGACCTGTACTTC
>JAQZBX010041255.1:0-22409 GCA_029593785.1 Cabassous unicinctus
AATAATTCCATCTCTTTACTTTGTTCAGATTATGTTTTCCTGATATCCTTTAGTTCTTTATCCATGGCTTCTTTTAGCTTACTGAACATATTTAAGACAATTGACTTAATATCTTTGACTAATGGTTTAAATGTCTTAGTTTCCTCAGGGATGGTTTCTGTCAAATTCTTTTGTCTTCTTGTGAATGGGTCATACTTTCCTGTTTCTTTGTAGGTTTTATAATTTTTATTGAGAACTAGACATTCTGTGTATTATGCTGTGGTAACTCTGGACATCAAATTCTCTCACCCCTCAGGAATTGCTGACTTTTGCTTTTTGAGGGCTGGAGCTGTCAATTTGTTACTTTTCCAAACTATTTTTTACTCCCCAGTGGGAAAGGGAGAAAAAGGTAGTGTCTGTTTAAATCTCCTCCATGGCTTGTCTTCAGCCTGTGGGGACTGAAACAATGGCTACCCTCTGTGCCCCCCAGTGATCAAAATCAGTAATCACAATCAGACTACACACTTCTGGCTTTTGGAAGTCTTACTGCCCACTCTAGCACTAGCAAGCCTCACAAGGAACGTGGACTGCTGTCCCCACAGCTGCCTGCCATGAGGTTGGGAGATGGGGGTTGATAGCTGCTATGTGGAAAATGAAATTCACCAATATTTACCAAAATTTACCAGCCTCTTCATCCAGCTCTTTCTGGATGCTGTAAATGTTCCGTTAGACTTCAGTGGTCCAAAATAGTTGATTCAGACAATTCCTGCCTGTTTAATAGTTGTTTTCGTGGAGGGACTGCTTCCTGGATCTTCCTACTCCACCATCTTCCCACAATCTTCTTTCTTGAAATTTTGAAGACATTTATTATATTTTTAAAGCTATGTAAAACTCTGTTTTCTCTGTTAACTCTTTTTTTCTCCCAAGTAAGTTCTTCCTTTTATTTTCTCTCTTTATAGTGTCAGCTTGCCCCAGGTATTTGGTAATTTTAGATCATGGGCTTATTTTCTAGATGCATCTCCTTATACAGCATCTTTTGTCTTAATTTATACATTCTCTTGAGAGGGGGGGAGTGGGGAGTCCAGGGGAGCATCAAAAACTTGAGTCCTGGCCAGTTTCTAGTGAGAATGAGGGAGCAGGATATGCTACCCATCCTCATAGCTCTAGCCTAGAAGTATATCACCCTTCTTCTTTAGCTGCCCCAGGCCCAAAGAAGGAAAGGGGAGGACCTGGGTGCCTGGGCTACCTTTGCTTCAGTCTGTCAACTAATGAGCTTGACAGTTGTTCCAAAGCCACCTCTGTAATGGTGTCTACTGCCTCCATTTCCACACCTATTAAACAGGTATGAAAATAGGAAGAATGATTCTAATACATTCATAGATTAGATTCTTCTCTTATTTGCTTCAGTCTTTCCATTTGAGAGAATCTTCTCTGGGAATATCAAGGATGCATAATTAACTTTTGAAGAAACCACAATGTATAGATGGTTTGTGAGTTATTTTGAGTAATGAAATATAAAAAGACAGGACAATTTTTAAGTCATATTTTAAATGTGACATTATTTGGATGTATTTATTTGGAGACTGAGGCATTAAAAATATTTCTGTAGTGCCAAGGACTGAGGGTTCGTATTTCTACTGAAACTAATAATAAAATGATGATCCATTCTTCTAGGAAAAAAGAATTCTCTCAAAGCTGTATAAATAAGTTAACACCAGCTGCTTAAAATATAGAATATTTATCAAATATAGTGATCAAATTAGCTTTATCTGGTGCAATAATTATGATTATTTAAAAAACTGAACCAATGTCTTTAATAGAGAACTTCTTTGTAGATTGAGATTTGATCTTCAGCAAATATTGGTTACGCAGAAAAGACAAACATGGGAGGTCTCAGGTTTGGTTCCCGGTGCCTCCTAAAAAGAAAATGAGCACACAATGGACAGACACAGAGAGCAGGCACTGAGTGCAAACAATGGTGTTGGGGGGGGGGGTGCATAAAGAAGAATTGGAAAGTTTAAAAAGAACCATAACAAAAATTATGGGGATAAAAGTCACAGTAATGGAGATTAAAAATGCACTAGAGGCATACAACAGCAGATTTGAACAGGCAGAAGAATCAGTGCACAGGAAGACAGGATGATGAAATCATACAGTCAAAAGAACAGACAGAGAAAAAAATAGAAATTGAGCAGTGTCTCAGGGATTTGAGTGACAGCATGAAATGCACAAACATATGCATCAAGGGTGTCCCAGAAGGAGAAGAGAAGGGAAAAGGGGCAGAAAGAATATGAGGAAATAATGGATGAAAATTTCCCAACTCTTACGAAAAACATATATGTCCAAGAAATGCAATGTATTCCAGACAGAATAAATCCTAATAGACCTGCTCCCAGAGGCATACTAATCAGAATAAAGAAAGAATTCTGAAAGCAGAAAGAGAAAAGCAATTCGTCACATAAAAGGATCCTCAGTCAGACTAAGTGCTGATTTCTCATTAAAAACCTTGGAGGCAAGAATCCAGTGGCATGATATATTTAAGGTCTGAAAGAGAAAAATTGCGAGCCCAAAATTCTTTATCTAGCAAAACTGTCCTTCAAAAGTGAGGAAGAGTTTAAAATATTCACAGGTAAATAGAAATGGAGAGAGTTCAACAAAAGACCTGCCCTACAAGAATTAATAAAAGGAGTTCTGCAGGTTGAAAGGAAAAGAAAGGAGGGAGTGGCTTGGATTAGTGTGAGGAAATGAGTGTCTTCAGTATGTGTAACTAAAAGTGTACATGCAAAACCCAACAGTACTGTACCCTCAATATACAACTCTACTCTTTAATTCCTACAAGAGTCAGAATACAGCTGAACAAGAAAAAGACATATTTCCTGATAATGCATGTGCAAAATATGAAGAGGTAACATGGGACAAAAGCAACATAAAGAGGGGAAACAGAGGGATATGGGAGCAGAGAACATGAATGCTATTGAAGCTTAGTTGATATCTTTTTAAACTAGTAGTTTATAGATGTAGGTTGTATAATATAAACCCCAGGGTAACCACAAAGAAAGTATTTTAAAATAAAATTTTATTAAAGTATATCATGCATACATGAGCATACATAAACAATAAGTATATAGTAAAAATTGTGATGTTACAAAACAAACATGCATATCATCATACAGGGCTCCCAATGCAACAATACCTTGCATTGTTGTGAAACATTTTTTTTTTTACAAATTATGAAAGAACATCATTAAAATATTTCTACTAACTATAGCCCATATCTTACATTTGGTGTATTTTCCTCCCAACCCACCCAATTATTAACACCCTGTATTAGTATTATACATTTGTTATAGTTCATGAGAGAACATTCTCATATTTGTTCTGTTAACCACCATCCATCATCCACCAGTGGAGTCCCTGTGTACAGCCCCATGTTTTGTACAATTCATTCAAAGTGTACAATCAGTGGCTCTCATTTTCATCACAGAGTTGTGCTGTCATCATCTCAGTCAATTTTAGAACTTTTTCATTACTCCAAAGGAAAAATCCCATACCCTTTTATGCCCTCTATATTAGTCAGCCAAAGGGGTGCTGATGCAAAATACCAGAAATCTGTTGGCTTTTATAAAGGGTTTTTATTTGGGGTAGAAGCTAACAGTTACCAGGCCATAAAGCTAAGTTACTTCCCTCACCAAAGTCTGTTGCCACATGTTGGAGCAAGATGGCTGCTGACGTCTGCCAAGAGTTCAGGCTTCCTGGGTTCTTCTCTTCCCGGGGCTTGTTTCTCTCCAGGCTCAGCTGCTCTGCTCTCTCCTCAAGGCCAACTGTATACTATCAGGCGACCAGCTCTGTCTCTCTCCATGGGGCTGGATTCTCTCTGGGCTCAGCTGCTCTGCTCTTCTGTGTGCTTATTTCCAGGGGCTCCAGCTCAAAACTCCCACTCTCTTCTCTGCCATGTGATTTTATCTGTGAGTCCTACTGACATGGCTCAATCAAAGCCTTACTCATTATTTAATCAACTAAAAGTGAAACCTCTGAACCTAATATAATCTAATATGCTCAGAGGAAAAGACCAGTTCACAAACATAATCCAATATATATTTTTGGAATTCATAAACAATATCAAACTGCTACATCCCTCCTATAGTTGTCTCTTAGAATTGATATAATATCTTCTTTGTCATTGCTCCAAAGATATTACAATATTACTGTTAATTATCATCCATAAGTTACATTAGTTGTACTTTTCCCGTGTTTCACCATATTCTTAACACTTTGTAAAAGAACATTCTTATATTTATACTATTAACCAAAATCATCATCCACCACCAGAATCACTGTTATACATACCCTAGATTACTCTCAAGTTCCCTTTCAATTGACATTTACGCCCACAGACTATTCCTTTCAGCCACAATCACCTTTATAATTCATCAGTGTTGGTTATACCCGCTAAAATGTGTTACCATCAACTCTATTCATTTCCACACTTTTATAATAAAACTTATTAAAAATTCTACATACATTGAGCATCAGCTCCCATTCTCAACCCACATTCTATTTCTTAGTAATGCATACTTTAGAGTTTACCTCCATGAGTTTACTCATCATATTTATTTCATATTAGTGAGACTATACAATATATGTCCTTTTGTGTCTGGCTTATTTCACTTAACATAATATCCTCAAGGTTCATCCATGTTGTCATATGCATCCCAATTCCATTTCTTCTTACAGCTGAATAGTATTCCATTGTATGTATATACCACATTTTGTTTAGTCATTCATCAGTTGATAGACACTTGGGGCCTGGTTCCATATTTAAACAATTATGAATAATGCTGCAATGAACATTGGTGTGCAAATGTCAGTTTGCATCCTTGCTTTCAATTCTTCTGAATATACTTCTAGTGGCGGGATCACTGAATCATACAGCAGTTCTATATTCAGCTTCTTAAAGTTCTGCCAAACTGTCTTCCACAGAGGCTGCATCATTCTACATTCCCACCAACAGTAAAGGAGTGTTCCTATTTCTCCACATCCTCTCCAGCACTTGTAGTTTTCTGTTGTTTTTTAAAATGTTGCCTATTCTATAAGGTGTGAAACGGCATCTCCTGGTTTTGATCTGTATTTTCCTAATAGCTGGTGATATTGAACATTTTTTTCATGTGCTTTTTGGCCATTTGTATTTCCTCTTTGGGAAAAAAAAGTCTATTCAAGTCTTTTGCCTATTTTTTTAATGGGTTGCTTGTCTTTTTATCGTTGAGATATACGATCTCTTTATATAATGTAGATATCAAATCTTTGCCAGATATGTGGCTTCCAAATATTTTCTCCTATTGAGTAGGCGACATTTTTACTTTCTTGACAAAGTCTTTTGAAGAACAAAAGTGCTTAATTTTGAGGAGGTCCCATTTATCTATTTTTTCTTTTGATGTTCATGCTTTGGGTGAAAGGTTTAGGAAACTACAACCTACCCCAAGAGCTTGAAGATGTTTCCCTACATTTTCTTCTGGAAGTTTTATGTTTGTAGCTTTTATATTTAGGTCCTTGATCCATTTTGAGTTGATTTTTTGTATAAAATATGAGATAGGCGTCCTCTTTCTTTCTTTTGGATATGGATATCCAGTTCTCCAAGCACTGTTTGTTGAATAGACTGTTCTAGCCTAGCTGGGTGGGCTTCACAGCCTTCTCAAATTCACATCGATAGTCTTGACCATCTATGGTCTATTTCTGAATTCTCAGTTCAGTTCCATTAGTAAATCTGTCTATCTTTATGCCAGTACCATGCTGTTTTTTCTTACCACCTAGCTAAGTAATATGCTTTAAAGTCAGCAAGTGAGAGTCCTCCAACATCGTTCTTCTTTTTAAAGACATTTTTGGCTATTCAGGGCTCCTTATCCTTCCAGATAAATATGAAAATTGGCTTTTCTATTTCTGCAAAAATGGCTGTTGGGATTTTTATTGGGATTGTGTTGAATCTGTAAATCAGATGGGACAGAATTGACATCTTTACTTTATTTAGTCTTCCAATCCATGAAATCCGTTTGTTTAAGTCTTCTTTGGTTTCTTTTAACTATGTTTTGTAGTTTTCTGAATACAGGTCCTTTATGTCCTTGGTTAAGTTTATTTGTAAATATCTGATTCTTTTAGTCACTATTGTAAATGGAATTTTTTTCCTAACTTCCTCCTCAGATTGCTCATCAGTAGTGTATAGAAACACTAGTGATTTTTGCATATTAATCTTGAATCCTGCCACTTTGCTGAACGTGTCTATTAGTTCTCGTATCTTTGTTAGGGATTTTTGGGGATTTTTCTAGGTATAGGATATCATCAGCAAATAGCAAAAGTTTTACTTCTTCCCTTCCTATTTGGGTGCCTTTTATTTCTTTATCTTGCCTAATTGCTCTAGCTAGAATTTCTAACACAATATTGAGTAACAGTGAAGACAGTGAATATCCTTGTCTTGTTTCTGATCTCAGAGGGAAAGCTTTCAGTCTTTCTCCATTGAATACAATGCTAGCTGTGGTTTTTCATATATGCATTTTATCACATTGAGAAAGTTTCCTTCTACTTCTATCTTTCAAAATGTTTTTATCAAGAAAGGATGCTGTATTTTGTCAAATGCCTTTTCTGTGTCAATCATGAGGCATGTGATTTTTTTCTTCAATTTATTAATATGGTTTATTATACTAATTGATTTTCTTCTGTTGAGCCACCCTTGCATACCTGGGATAAAACCCATTTAATCATGGTGTATAATTCTTTTAATGTGCTTTTGGATTCAGTTTGCAAGTATTTTGTTACAGATTTTTGCACGCATATTCATTAGAGAAATTGGTCTGTAATTTTCTTTTTTTGTAGTATCTTTATCTGGTTTTGGTATTAGGGTGATGTTGTTTTCATAGAATGAGTTTGGTAGCATTCCTTCCAGTTCAATTTTTTGGAAGAGTTTGAGTAAGATTCGTATTAGATGGTCTTTGAATGATTGGTAGAATTCACCTGTGAAGCCATCTGTTTGGTGCTTTTCAACTTTGGGAGGTTTTTTTATGACTGTTTCAATCTCTTTACTCATGATCCTTTCGTAGAGGTCTTCAGTTTCTTCCAGTGTCAGTGTAGGCTGTTTCAGGCTCTAGCACTCCCTTTAGTATTGATTGTAAATCTAGTCTTTGGGTAACATACTCTCTGTTTTTGTTTGTCCATGAAGACTTTAACTCAGCCTCATTTTTGAAGGACAGTTTTGCCGATAAAGAATTCTTGGCTGGCAGTTTTTTCTTTCAGTACCTTAAATACATCTTACTGCTGCCTTCTTGCCCCATGGTTTCTGATGAGATCGGTACTTAGTCTTATTGAGGTTCCCTTGTATGTGATGCATTGCTTTCCTCTTGCTGTTTTCAGAATCCTCTCTTCATCTCTGGTCTTTGACATTTTGAATAGTAGGTGTCTCAGAGTAGGTCTATTCGGATTTATTCTGTTTGGGGTGCCAAACTATCCTCCACAGTGGCTGTACTATTCTACATTCCCACCAACAGTGAATAAGTGTTCCTATCTCTCCACATCCTCTCCAGCACTTGTAGTTCTTTGTCTTTTTAATAGTGGCCATTCTGATAGGTGTGAAATGATATCTCATTGTAGTTTTGATTTGCATTTCATTAATCGCTAGTGATGCCAAACATTTTTTCATGTGTTTTTTTGCCATTTGTATTTCTTCTTTGGGCAAATGTCTATTCAAATCTTTTGCCCAGTTTTTAATTGGGACATTTGTCTTTTTATTTTGGAGTTGTAGCACCTCCCTATATATCATGGATATTAAACCTTTATTGGATATGTGATTTCCAAATACTTTCTCCCATTGAGTTGGCTGCCTTTTCACCCTTTTGACAAAGTCCTTTGAGGTGCAAAAGTGTTTAATTTTGAGGAGGTCCCTTTTATCTATTTTTTCTATTGTTGCTCATGCTTTGGGTGTAAGGTCAAGAAACCACCAGCTACCACAAGGTCTTGAAGAATTTTTCCCCTACATTTTCTTCTAGTAGTTCTATGCTCCTGGCTTTTACATTTAGGTCCTTGATCCATTTGGATTTGATTCTTGTCTCAATATATTTATTAATTTCACTTAAAATTTCTTCTTTGACCCACTGATTATTTAGGATTGTGTTGTTCAGCCTCCACACATTTTTGAATTTACCTCTTTCCTGTCTATTATTGATGTCCAGTTTCATCCCATTATGATCTGAGAAGGTGCTTTGTATAATTTCAGTTTTTAAAAATATTTACTGAGACTTGCATTGTGACCTAACATGTGGTCTATCCTGGAGAAAGATCCATGAGCACTTGAGAAGAATGTATAACCCGCTTAGTTTGAGTGCAATGTTCTATATATGTCTGTTAGGTCTAACTCATTTGTCATATTATTCAAGTTTTCTGTTCCTTATTGATCTTCTGTCTAGTTGTTCTAATGATGTAAGTGGTGTGTTGAAGTCTCCAATTATTATTGTGCAGTGTCTATTTTTCCCTTCAGTTTTGCCAGAATTTGTCTCATGTATTTTGGGGCACCCTGGTTAGCCGCATAGATATTTATAACTGTTATTTCTTCCTAGTGGTTTGTCCCTTTTATTAATATATAATGGCTTTCTGTATCTCTTATAACTTTTTTGCATTTAAAGTCTGTTTTGTCCAATATTAGTATAGCTACTCCTGCTCTCTTTTAGTTACTGTTTGCATGGAGTATCTTTTTCCAACCTTTCATGTTCAGCCAGTTTGTATCCCTGGGTCTAAGGTGAGTCTCTTGTAGGCAGCATATGGATGGCTTGTGTTTTTTTTATCCATTCTGCCAGCCTATATCTTTTGATTGGAGAGTTTAATCCATTTACATTCCATGATATTACTATAAATGTATTACTTACTTCCACCATTTTATTCTTTGGATTTCATATGTCATGTTTTATTTTCATCTGTCTTTTTACTCTTTTGGTTATCCTTTCTGGTATTCTTTCTTCTCTACTCTCCTCCAAGCTTCTCTCTCCTGTCTTTTTCTTTCAGGTCCTAAGGCTTCCTTTAATATTTCCTGCAAATGTGGATTTTTAAAAAATGAACTCTCTTAGTTTCTATTTGTTTATGAATATTTTAAACTCACCTTCATATTTGAAGGACAATTTTGCTGGATAAAGAATTCTCAGCTGACAGTTTTCCTCTTTCAGTTTCCTAATTGTATCATACCACTGTCTTCTTGCCTCAGTGATTTCTGATGAGAAATCCACACTGAATTTTACTGGGTGTCCCTTGTATGTGATGGTATGCTTCTCTCTTGCTGCTCTCAGAATTTTCTCTTTGATGTTTGACATTCTGAGTAGTATGTGTAAGTTCATTTCTTTTGTGAGAGTTGGGAAATTTTCAGCTATTATTTCCCCAAATACTCTTTCTGCCCCTTTTCCCTTCTCTTCTCTCTCTGGAACTCCCATGACATGTATGCTGTTGCGCTTCATGTTATAATTCAACTCTGAGCCCCTGTTCAATTTTTTCCATTCTTTTCTCTCACTGTTCTTTTCTCTCTTCAATCTCAGCTGTTCTATCTTCAGTATCACTTATTCTTTCTTCTATCATTTTGATTCTGCTGTTGTGTGCCTCTAATGTTATTTTTTAAAGAATTATTATTTATTTTTATCACCCCCCTATTGTTTGCACTTGCTGTGTCTGTTCGTTGTATGCTCATCTTCTTTTTGGAGGCACCGGGAACTGAACCAGGGACCTCCCATGTGGGAGGAAGGCACCTAACCTCTTGAGCCACCTCCGCTTCCTGCTTTGTTGTGTCTTTCATTGTGTTTTCCTCCTTTTATCTCTTTGTTTCATCATTTCATTGCATCAGCTCGCCACACCAGCTCATCGCATCAGCTCACTGTCTTGCTCGTCTTCTTTAGGAAGCACCAGGAACCAAACCTGGGACTTCCCATGTGGTAGGCAGGAGCTCAACTGCTTGAGTCACATCCACTTCCGTCTCTTCACCTATCATGTCTTTCATTCCCATTAGCTCTGCTACTTTTCTATTCAGGTTTTCAAATTCTTCTTTGTGCTCACTCAATGTCTTCTTGTCTTTTATCTCTTTAGCCATATTGTTTTTCAACTCATTAATTCAATTTTGGACATTTGTGTGCATCTCATTGATTAATTGTCTCAAATCCTGTGTCTCTTCTGGGGCTTTGATATATTACTTTTCTTGGGCTATGTCTTCCATTTTCTTCATAATTTTTTTGCTGATGTCTAGGCATCTGTTTAGGATGGTGAGTTTACTCAGATGCCCAATTTCTCTCTCTTTCATAGGGATTTTATGGCAGGATGCTGTGTGCTACTGCTGTTCTTTGATTCTTGGTTCAACTTGCTCTGGGTCTTTAGGATTGTCCCTGTTAGTTGATCAAAACTGGGCTCTGGGCAGACCCACTTCCTAGGGCCTTGGGGAGGGAGGATGTAAAGGCTGGAAAAAGCCTCTCTTATTTACCTTTAATTTCCTCACATGCACTTCCTTGGTCTGGCAGCAGATGGCACTCTTTGGCAGCCCTCTCAGTTCAATGCCTGGTTGGAATGTGTGCTGCAACACAGACCAAAGCAATGTGATAGAGGTTCCTGCCTGGAGGCTAGGAGCCTTGTATTCCAGTCTTTCTCAGAAGTAGCTCTCCAACCTTTGTCAGCAGTGCCCTCCCTTTTCGTGGGTAGGAAATAATTCCATTCCCCTCTGTGTCTTCAATAATCAGTTCCAGTCAGTAGAGGGGGAGATTGAGGGGGATGGATCTCTTTAGACTCTGGTTGGCTCCCAGGGCAAACAATGGCACAGCCCCACCCATCCTAGAAGGGCCCTTGGAACACAGCAGACCAAATTTATGGGTCTAAAGCTGAGTCAGCCTTAGGCTGTGTCCCTCCCTCTCCCCTTTCCTGGGGAGGTGGATCCCTGGGGCCCCCTTTGTCTGTAGGCACCAGCCCCGAGGCCTGAGAATTCTAAAGTGTCTATAGTGTGGTGGAGGTTGCTGGCAATAGCAGCTGCTGTTTTTAACTCACAGTTTTGCCATCACGATTCTTTTCCTTTGTCTCTCTCTCTTCTGGGGGTGTCCAGCTTTCCCCTGGTGGCCTAAATCCTAGATTTTAGCCCCCAGGCCTCTGTTACTTTTCTTTGCAGGCTTTTACATTGTTTTTTTTATGTTCAGCCACTATCTTCTTAATATCCTTTATCTCTTTATTCATGTTTTCCTTCAACTCCTTGAATTGACTTAGGAGATTTGCATTATTATCATTGATTACTTGTCTAAACCCTGTTGTCAGGATGTTTATTTTGTTCCTTTGGCTGGGCCACCTCTTCCTGTTTCTTAGTATAGCTTTTAATTTTGTCTGGTATCTAGACCTCTGAATATGTTGGTGAATTTACTCTGATGGCCGGTTTCTCTCTGTTGTCTAGTGGTTTTGTTTCATGGCTTCTCTTTGATTTATGGTTCAACTTATCCTAAGTCTTTAAAATTTCTCAGCTTAAGTTATCAAAATAGGACCAGGGACTCACTAATGGGGCACAGATCTGCCCCAGGAATTTGGGACAAAAGACGCCTAAAGGCAGTTTTTCTACTTGCAGTTTCACGGCCAACCAGCAGATGATGGCACTTGTCGGCAAGTATTTCCACGGAGGTGACTCTTTCAACCTATGATTCTGGTCTGGCCAGAGCCAAGATTTGATGCGGTTTCTGCTGGCCAAATTCACTGAAAAGAAACCACTCTCCACCTTCTGGCACACCTTCCCTCTTCCCAGGAAGATGTCTGTTCCCCTCTTAGTTGGCTGCAGTGAGTCTCGGGTTTTGTCCAAGCTGTTTGCCTTGGGGGTGGGGAATGCATGCTATTCTCAGCCATGGTGGTTAGCAACTCATGGTTTTTGCTTCAACTTGTCTCTCTGTTCCTCACCCTCCTAGGGGCTGCACAACACTCTCCTGGTTTGCAGAGCTCCAAAGCAGGTCCCTCGGAGAGCCTTTTGCCCTTCCCTCCATTGTTTTTGTGAGAGAGTTGAGCCCTGCCTACCTATTCCAGTGCAATCTTCCCGAAAGTTCCCCTCTTGGGATTTTGATTATGCATTTGCTGAACCTTCTAACTTTAGATCTCAGTTCTCATCCTTCTATTTTTGTAATCTCCATCTTCTAGTTTCTATGTTGAAACCTGTGTAATTTCTTCAGAACTATCTTCCAGGTTACTAATTTTCTCACCAGTGTTTACTTTTTTTTTTTTTCCAGGAGGTACCAGGGATTGAACCCAGGACCTTGTACATAGGAAGCAGGCACACAACCATTGAGCTACATCTGCTCCCCATCTAGTTTACTTTTTAATTCATCCATTGAGTGTGCAATATTCATGATTATATTTTCTATTTCTAAATATTATTTTTTGTTTTTTTCCCACACCAATTTTTTTTTCTAGGAGGTACTGGGGATTGAACCTGGGACCTCGTACATGGGAAGCAGGTGCTCAACCACCAATCGCTACTGCTGCTCCCCTTTACATCAATTTTACACTTGGTCTTAGCCAAAAGGCCGAGAAGCGATGCCACATCAATTCTGATAGTCCCTTACCGTTTGCTTATTTTTAAATCTGGTCCTTACTTAATTTGATCATACTTTATCCATGTCTAATACAGTTACTTTATATTCATAAACTGGTAATTCCCATATCTGGAGTCCTCAGAGGCCTGTATCTGTTGTTTTATATTTCAGCTGACTGCCACAGCAGATGTTTCCTGTATATTTGGTGGTGGTGGTTGATTTTTTGTGTGTTAGTTTGTATTCATTCAATTGAAGTTAATCTGTTCCTATTTGATTGAAGTAATTGTAGGAATCCTAAATTGGAATTGCTTTCCTTCAGAGAGCTTTTGCTTTTGTTTCTATCAGGAGCAGGGAATACTACCAAGATGAGGCCATTTTAGCCTTTTTTGAGGGTCCTGACTAAATGGGGAGCTTTAGATAGGACTACTTCACCATGCAAGGGGCCCTAGGCTTAGCCTACTAATCCAATCTGTGTTACCCACAATTGTCCCAGGGAAAGCACAGTTGTTTTCTACTCATCAATCAGCTTTCAACTTTCTATCCCTTTTAATATCTTTATTTTCCTTGATTTCCTGTCTATTGGTTAGAATAACTTCCTCCAATTAATAAAAGTAGAGGACCTCAGCGGTGTAAGGCCTTGTTTTGTTTTTATTATGTCAGAATTCTCCCAACCGTGGATTAAAAGAAGCTACTTCCCTTTTTGTCTGGAAAAGAGGAGTGGACTTATAGGGAAGATGAAGCATTGAGGAAAGGTTAGTTAAGGTTCTGAAATTAGAGGCAAAAAGTAGAGAATGTTGATAGAAAATCTCAAGGTTGAGCAAGGCACAAATATCTCCTCTGGCTATATTCTAATTTCTGTTAAGATACCTGATAAGCCATAAAGTAGTAGGTTTGTTAGAAGGGTGGAATGGTAAGGCAACAGCAATAGATTTTGAGTGCTAATTCCTGGTAGGAGCACATATCTTTCTAAACTAGTGGGTCCTTTTTGTTACTATTTCTGTTAATATGCCAAAAAATGAGAAGGAAATTAAGTTAATCTTTTGTTTTGGATTTCTGTTTATTGTGATGAGGATACATGTAAGATTACCATAAATGAAATGCTATTCTAGACTACAAGTATAGATTTCAAGGATTTAGAAGGATTGATACCCTGGTTATCTTTGGAGATAATGTTTTATTAGATATAAGGAACCAACAGTTGACAAGTCCATTTAAGATTATTGAAATATACCATGGTTTATGTAATACAGGTCCCCTCCCTCCCTCCTGTCCTTCTTCTTTCCTTCCTTCCTTTTAATTTCTCTTATTCTGTTGCAGTGGCTCTTCATAATATTGAATACTCCTGGGTATTGTGAGTTGCTGCCACCACATGTTTGATTCTATAGCAAAATCAGAGAAATGGAAATATCTGTGTTATTTGAGGCTTTTCTTGAGGGTACTATATAACTTTTTTCCTTCCATATCAACAGTGTTCAATAAGTTTTATTGAATGCTTATTATAATAGTAATAGCTAACATTAGTAGGGCACTTATCCCAGGCTTGATGCTATGAGTGGGGATACAGTAGTGAAAAAGTCAGACATGGTTCTTCCTTACTCTTATTAAGCATAAATTTGTGTCTTCTTTTTGACTGCCTCATTCTTTCTTATTTAAACTCACTAGCGGTGCTCAAAGTAAAAATGGTTTCCCCCAACCTTATAAAATACTTACTGCCTTCTTTGAGAAATCAAAGACTGGTTGAGGGGTAGGAGAAAAGTAGCATTGTGAATAAAACACTGTGTGATGGTTAGGTTCATGTGTCAACGTGGCCAGGTTTTTGTATCCAGTTGTTTGGTCAAGCAAGCAGTTTTGTGGACTTAAATTATCAGTAAGTTGATTCCATCTATAGTGGATTACATCTACAATCACTTGAGAAGATTGCCTTCAAAAATGAGAGAAATCTCATCCAATCAGTTGAAGGCTTTAAAAGGAAAAGTGATGATTTCAGCAGTCAGAAGAGAGAATTTCCATCTCTACTTCAACCAGTGAGCATCTCCTGCAGAACTCACAGAAAACCTCCACTGGAGTTCCCAGCTCACAGCCTGCCTTACAGAATCCCCACAGTAATGTGAGAATTCTTTTAAAAATCTCACAGTATTTTATTTACAGATATCTCCTGTTGGTTCTGTTTCCCTAGAGAACCCTGGCTAATACACACTGTATTCGGAATTTCTGTGAAACCTAAATATAGTAGATACCTGCTGGGCTGTCTTGATCAACCTTGTCCCCATCCACTCCCAAATGTTCTGGCCACTGTCCACCCGCCTTCATTCACACGGTTGTAGTAGGAGCAGCCATGTTCACAGGAAGATGGTGATTCTGAGGTGGGGACCTGGCTTAAGCAGGTTCTGAGAATTTGGAATTGGGACCAAGAGAGTTCACCCTCAGTCTAGAAGGAAAAAGAAGTAAATTTTAGAGAAAAGGGCTGCCATGTTCTGCTTATGTGGACTGATGAGCAGGGAGAGTATTGTGCAGTGAGAAAGAAGAATGAAGTTGACAACCGGAAAGATGAGAAACATTGAGATCCTGAGGGATTTGAGCCTCTAATTCCAGTTGATTCCTGCAGCCTGGCTGCTTCCTTGCTCTTGTGGTCTATAAATCACTCCTGCATCTTTATAAACACATTCTTTCTGCTTAAGCCAGCTCAGGTGGCTTTCTATTAGATTTTGCCCTAAGATATAAAATTGGAATAGGTAAGTGTGTCTATAGGAAATGTTCTGCTGTTTGGTAAAGGCTAAAAAGTATGATTAAAACTGGACACATTTTCCTCTATCAACCCTGGGTTTTCTGAAAGCTGTTAGCAAGTTTAGTAATTTTGGAAAGAGTCACTATACTTCATGGGTAAAGGTGACCTTTGTAACTATTCCTTTCCCACCTTACTCCATTTCTATGCCCACCAAATGAGTCCGTATTCTGAGACACCCTAGAGAAATGCAGTAAGGAATCATTAATTATTAGATAATATATTACACAATTTCAGGTTTAGTTATAATTATGTAGTGACACTACTTTTTACTTCTTGAGTTTTAGCCAGCAGCGGTATAAATGTCTTGGAAAGTACTTTTCCTTACCACTCTCCTGCTACCTGGGGACCAGAAATATCTGCTGTGGGTTGCTTTATTATTTGTCTCTGGTACATTGTTTCAGCTATTCTAAACAGGAACCCTTATCTTATCCTCAGCCAAAGCAAATGTATTATCCTAACTACTCACAAGGTTAGTTTTGCAACTGAGCACGGCAGAACATTTATGTATAATGTATAAGAAGGTGCTTGGCACAAAGTCTATACTGTTATTCATTCACTTGATAAGCCTACTATGTGTCAGGTGTTATTCTATGTGCTTAGGATATAGCACCTCACAAATCAGGCAAATATCCTCACCCCCATGGAGTTTATATTATAACTGAAAAGACAAACAAGATAAGTAAAATATATAGTATGTTTAAACAGTGCTAAGGAGAAAATAGAGCAAAGAAAGAAGAGAGGAAGTACTGGGAAGAAAGGGGTTACAATTTTTGATATGAATGGCTTCACTGAGAAGATAAATTTTGAGTGAATATATGCAGAAGGTAAAGGAGTGAGCCATGTAGGTATTTGCCAGGTGAAGAACCTAGGTTGCAAAGGCCCAGGGGTGGAGCTTGTTCAGAGTGTTGGAACACAGCAAGGAGGCAAATATGACTGAAGGTGGATGAGCCAAGGAGAAAGTAGTTGGAGAGGAGATTAGAGAAATAACAGGGTCAGATTGTGTGACAGTTTGAATTTTGTGAATCCCAAAAAGCAAAAGATTGTACTTCAATCCATTCCTGCTGGTGTGAGACCCATCTGACTGGATTACATCAGTGGGGTGTGATTCATGTTGAGTCTCCACCCTCTTGCTGGGTCTGATATAAAGGGAGACAGAGACAGACAGACAGACAAAGGAAAAGGGAACTGCCATATTTGATCCTGCCATGTGAGAGACAGGACTGCAGGAAAACAGAAGCCCCCAAGAGGCTCAATGAGCTCAGGCCCAGAAAGAGACAAGCCCTATGCCTGTTTGCTCAAAGCTCAGCTCCAAGAGAAGGTAGATTCTGGAGGGGAAGGCAGAGACCTCGCAGAGATCGGCAGCCATCTTGCTTCACTACGTGGCAACAAAGCCAGGGTCAACAGTAGCGACTAGTGAGAAAACATCTCTGCTGATGCCTCAATTTGGACATTTCATGGCGTTGGAACTGTAAGTTTTTACCCCAAATAAGTCCCCATTATAAAAGCCAACAGATTCTGGTACTTTGGATCAGCATCCCTTTGGCAAACTAAGACAGATTGCATAGGGCCTTGTAGGCATTCTAAGAACTTGAGCTTTTACTCTGAGTGAGAAGGGACCCACTGAAGGGTTATGAGCAGAGGCATGACATGATCTGATGTATGTTTTCACAAGCACATTCTGGCTGTTTTGTTGAGAAAAGGGTGAACAGAGGCAAAGAAAGTTGGAGGAAGACCAGTGAGGAGGCGATTGCAGGAAACTATGTGAGAAATGGTGGTGATTCGAATCAGAGTGGTAATAGTGGAAATCGTGAAAGGTGATAAGGTTCTGGAGGTATTCTGAAGAAAGAGTCAGTAGGGTTTACTATTGGATCAGATTGGGGTGAGAGAGGAAGAGAAAAGACAACAAAACACCAAGGATTTTGGCCTGAGCAATTGGAAGAAGGGAGTTATCATTTACTGAAATGGGGAAGACTGAAGATGAGCATATTGGGGTAGAGGTGCTTGTTAGACATCACAATGAGTAGGCAGGTGGATATGAGTTTAGAGTTGGGTGAAGAGGTCTAGGCTAGAGGTAGAAATCTGGGAGTCACTCACATATAGATGTCATTTAATGTTAATGTGTTCATCAAGGGAGTGAAAGTAAATAGTAAAAAAGAAGACCATGTTTTGAGGTCATGGAGATGAGAAGGAACCAGCAAAGGGGCTTGAAAGAGCCGAACCCAAGGGATAGTAGGAAAACTAGGGGTGTAGTATTCTGGAAGTAAAAAAAAAGTGTTTCAAGGAGAGAACAATCAGTTGTGTTAAATGTTGCTGGTTGGTCAAGTAGATGAGAACCGAATATTGGCCTTTGGATATAGCAACTTGGAAGTCAGTGGTAACCCTTGATAAGAGCAGTTTTGGTGGAGTAGTGAAGGCAAAAATGTAATTGGTTGGGTTAAAGAAAGAATGGGAGGGGCAGAATTGGTTACAGTAACTATATATAACTACTTCAAGAGTGTTTTGTAAAAAGGAAGGTGTGGCAGAAATGGAGTCAAGACAGTGTTTGTAAAAGATGGGAGTGATTACAAAATATTTTATAAACTGATGGAATGAGTCTGTAGAAAAGAAAATCAATCATGCTGGAGGGAGGTGAGAGAACTGTTGGAGCAATGCCCTTAAGTTGACAAACGGAATAGAGCTTGCACGTAAGGGGAGGGGTTGGCAATAAGGAGAAAGGCAGAAGATGTGAACACAGAGGCAGGTAGGTGGGTAGATGTGGTGGTAAAAATAGGTGAAATTTTCTAAGAAGTAGCTAGTTGATTTTACTGGATAACAAATTAGAAAGTCAATCCCTGAGATCACAGAACAGAGGAGTGGCATACACAGCCTATTTCATTCTTGGGGGATTAGAAGAGTCCCAAGAATGTAGTTTACCATGAATGACTCATCATGCTCCTGTGGGTGATGATGGACACTCACAATGAGAATTCCACTGGGATTACAACCCTAAGAGGTAGTACGTAAAAGGTACTTTCAGAGCTATACAGTGTGTGCTGTGCTCATCTTTTTTTTTTTTTTTTTTCTTCCAGAAAAGAGCACAGGGTTTTCGGTCCCATTCTAAATGATCATCCGCTCAGGCAGAAGGAGAAGATCCTTGAAGAATATGTACCTATGAGAGAAGGACAAAGGAAACAACACAGAATGGAAATCAGCAATGTGATTCTCTTAAAGCTAAATAGAATCCAAATCCAGGTCAAGGTGTTGGCAAGTGGGAGAGAGTGACACACAGGAGGTCAGGATCCTTCCCAACTCTGGGGCTGCACAATAAAAACGACTCTTTATTTGGGGTGGGTGGGTGGGGGCAGTAGGGAGAGTATGTGAAAGTGACCTTTGGAGAAGCTGCAGTAGCACAAAGCAAGGATGAAGCAACTACAATCAATATACCTACCCAATTGAACTCAGGGAAAAGGAATTGCATTTGGAGAAGCTAAACTTCTTGAGGTCCCCAGTGAGACTGACAGAAAGGATTAATTCAGCCAGTGCCGACACAGAAACACCTCTGCCAGCTACCCAGGACAACCACAGGGGTGCAGACAGCCCCTTCTGCCTCTCCCTACGTGCAGTCGCCATCTCCCATGACCTTGTCCCTAGCCACTGCTCCTGATGCTCATACTCTCATTGTAAGAACACTCGCGATGTTAGCCCTCACTTGATTAGCTCTGGACCCTATGTGAAGTGGACTCGGGTAGGAGAGTGGGCACAATAGCCCTAAAGTGTGGGTAGTTACCTAGAACTTTGTGATTATGTGAAGTCTTTTTGCTTGACTGAAATTAGTGGGTAGAGGAAACTGGCAGAATTATGATTCTAGTTTTCCCAGTTATTTGGATTTAATATACTTTCCCCCCAATCACATCATATATTAACTTCTTGCCTAGTACCATATGTTTGTTATAGAAAAGGGTTTTTCCAAACTGCATGTATCACTGTGTAAACTCCTTTAGAAATGAAAATAATTCTAACCTATTCAAGTTTATCAGCATTAGTGTTGTTTAGTGAAAATACTTGAGAGTGTCACAGCTGAGTACATATTAAAGAAAAGCAAAGAATACTTCAGGTGGAACAACTAATAAGCCACAGACCAACCAAGTTCTTTCATTTTGAGTACTTTTAATCCTTATCACTTGTCAAAAGAAAAGGGGAAGAAATCCCATGAGTAAAATTCATAAATCCTATCACCAAACAAAAATTCCCTTTATGTCTAAGTCACCAGTAGAAATCCAGCTTTAAACAAAATTACCGTAGTCCACTGTTAACACACCAGTATTATCTACAAACACAGTTGTTTAAACACAACAGATTGCCATTACTCAGCAGATTCATTAATCACAGTTCAGCTTGCTATCAGGAGGAAAAATTACTGGTGTTATTAAATTTCCACCCCATTACCTTGACTTTTATTTAGAATCACTTGTTAATGATTTCTTCCTTCTTTAGAAGTTGCAAGCTAACCAACCCATAAATTCATCAAGGAAAAACAGTACAATTGATGATATCTTGGAAATGTAAATGTTTAGTGCCATTTTGTTAATTCACAATTTCTAAAGCATTACAATAATTTGTTCAGGACAATTCTCAAGCCTTTGCTTCAAAAACCATTAACCATCAGTATTTCAAAGAGTGTTTGAGAAAAACTCTTGGAATAATGGATTTCCAGTGATTGGCCTCAACCACTCTGACACGTGTGATACTCCAGTCTTTTCACAGTCCCCCAGTATGCTTCTGATTAAGGAACTGTAATCTCTCACTTTAATGAAAGACTGCCAGTTTCACCTTACTGCCTGTCCTGGGAATGTTCCAACAAAGCTACTGCGCAGCCCTCCATGGGAAACATTCAGGGGCACCACTTCCAGGATTGGTACTGAGATAGATAGCTTCTAAGGGAAACTGAGATTATAAACAATATTAACCAATTATTGACTACCATTCATAAGAACTGAGCTAGCCTTAAAGAGAATTTGGTACAAAAAGATAGGGACTTGTAAAGCTTTGCACTCTAAATGGGCTATATAATACAGCACACACATATCCATGTAAAGATAACTCCTATTACAGAATGAATGCTAAATGAATGCTGCGGGTAAGAACTGCCACAGGAATACAGATGACTCACTCTAGACTACAGGGATGAACTAATCCTCCCAGAGAAGAGGTGGGCATGGAATGGAAAGTGAGGGAGGGCAAACGAAGTGGTAAGAGGCAGGGAGGGCATTATTTGCATTTGAGAGCAAACAGAGGGATTCTGCAATAAATAGAAATTTGTTTTCATGAACAGTATCAGTAAGACTACATTTCAAATATGACTAAGATTAATTAATCTCGTTTTAAGTATATTTTGACATTACCCACTTTAAAAAGTTGAAGCACATTGAGTCTATCCACAGTTGATGCTGTTTGGCTGCATTTAGAATCACAGGATATATAGTCATGGTTAGCTCTAGAGGAATCACCAGCTGTATCAGGAGTGTTCCTCTAGGTTAACCCTCTCTCATAATCTGCCCCAACAAATCAACAATAAATTATGATCGCTTGTAATGATAGAGTTGTACTGACTGACTTCACAGCTGGTGCTGACCCTTCTAAGATTAATAGATCTGGGGGAAGCCCATAAATTCTTCCATTAAAAAAATCATGGTTAGTTTTTCTGCACTTCAGTTCCAGCTAATTAGGGTCATCAAATCCAGGTGGTGGTCATAAATAATAAATTACAAACTACAATAGGAATATTGCTGCTATTTCTAGTTGGCCAGCATACTGTTGTGTGCTTTTTTTTGTGGGGGGGTATAACCGTACCCAGGACTTCTGTGATATTTTAATAAATGTGTGAGTACAGGCTGAGTAAAGAGAGTGAGTGCTGAAGGGGCCATCTGCTTTTGCCTGACCAGCATTCCTTCCCCCTTCTACTAGTTCATTTATGCACCTACTTCTTGATTATCCCATGTGGTCTTGTGGAGTTGTCAGTCAAGGAGCTTGGCCCCTTCACTCAAGCTAAACTCTGGAAGGAATTTGAATTTGGATAGTAGGGATAAGGGACTGAAATCAACTGGAATTGAGTCAATTGGAAAAGACTGTCCGTTAATTCCTACTCCTTAGCTTCCCTGGTGCTGTGCTGACAGACTGCCCTTCCCAGAATCCTGAGTGGGGAAATCTTCCTTAGTACTGTAAGTTATTGACATCTTTTGTTTTCATTTGGAAAATAATTATATGGAGCTGATTTTTGTGGCTTGCCACCAAAGGGGATTAGTTAACACACCTTCCTCTCTCGGCGATGACTATCGCTGTGGAACTCTGTAGGAAGGATGGTGACTTCCCTGATGCCTCTCCAAATGCAGGTTTCAGCATATTTGATTTTAAGGAAAGAGGCTAGGGTGAGTAAACAAAGAGAGGGGCAAGCTTGTTCACAAAGGGAATTGTTATTCCCTCATAACAATTAACAGTAAAAAAAAAAAAAAATCACTACAGCCATCACTATGAATGAATTTTGGAAATTTTCTCTCATGACAAACATTTGCTATTTCCAATAATTCCACTCACCCACTCTTCCCCAGAAGCCAGGTGTCAGGCGTCTGAGCTGAAAACCGATAGACGGGGTATAGCTGTTACTTTCTAGGTTAGGTAACCCAAGAGGACAAGGGCTATCTGACACCTGCATTCCAATTCCATGCCCTCACTCCTCCTCCATCAACTCATCAAGTTGTTCTTCAGTGACAAATTCTGAAGGGCTCTAAACTACAGGCCATGGATTCTGGACTTGATATCACAGGCACTAGAGAGCTATTAAAGGACCAGGATTTTTAAAGAAAAGTTATACCCTGCTTTTTTTTTTTTTTTTAAGTTTTATATAACAAAATCCCAGGGAGTATGTGTTGTCAGCAACATCAGATGAAGCACTGCAGCACAGACAAGGAATCTTGAGAAAAATCCACTAAGTTTTGGTAAAAGAAATGTTTCAGTAGAAGGAGGGGCATAGAAACACATTTATATGAAGGAAGGAGGGGGATAAGTGATTAGGAGGTAGAGGTTTGGCAGAGAAAAGAAGAGAGATGGAAGAATCA
>JAQZBX010041256.1:0-22405 GCA_029593785.1 Cabassous unicinctus
GGCAATTTTGAAACACATATATAGAACTGCAGCTTGCCATAGCACCTGTTAGAAAGTAAAATAAGGCTGTATTAATTAAAACAATATGTTGTTAGTGCAGGAATAGACAAATAGGTCAATAAATGAATAGAGTTTAGAAATATACATTCCCTTACATACGATTTTGGTATATTATGGGGCTTATGTTTAGATCATAGTTGAAAAGATGGGTTATTCATAAATTGGCTTTCCACCTGAAGAAACAAATCAGACTTCTATCTTATAGTATAATCTCCAGACAGATTAAAAACATAAATACTAAAATTATATTTAAAAATTTATAAGAATTTTATTTAGTGTAGAGAAGACATTTGTAGATAGATAAAAGCAAAATCCATAAAATAAAATATTGATAAATTTCATCAAATCACAATTTATAAATCTCTGTATATGAAATTTAATAAAAAACATTAGAAAATAATTAATAGATTGGATGAAAATGTTGCAACACATGTAGTGTATTGAACATTTATATTCATGCTATACACTCAAAAGAAAAATAAATAACTAACAGAAAAAAAGTGCAAAAGATATGAAGAAGAAAATTATGGAAGTGGAAATACAAATGGCCAATCGTGGTTGCGAGGAGCCATGTACCCCAGTAAATCACGTTCTTAAACTTAATCCATTCCTATGGGTGTGAATCCATTGTAAATAGGACTTTTTGATGAGGTTTCATCAGCTAAGGTGTGGCCCAGCTGAACCAAGATGGTTCAGTAATATCCTTTTACTGAAGGCCTTATAGGGAAGATCAGAGAGACAGGAAACCATAGGGAGTAGCCAGAAGTTGGAAGTCAATGGAACAGAGAAGTCAGGGGAAGCCACCATGTGTATTGTCATGTGATAGAAAAGCTAAGGACCACGGATCATCAGCAGCCAGCCCAAGAATACCACAGTATTCTGGGAGAAAGTATCGCATTGATGATACCTTGATTTTGAACTTCTTCTGGCCTCAAAACTCTGAGACAATAAATTCCCATTGTTTAAGTCAACACACTGCATGGTATTTGCTTTAAAAGCCATGAAACTAAAACACCAATAAAAGCATAAAAAGGTGCTCAATCACAATAGTAGCCAAGGAAATAAAAATTAAGAAAATATGCCATTTTTATCATCAACTTGGTAAAAGTGAAAAAGTTTGGTAACATCATATATTGGCAAGGATGTAGTTTGACATTTTCTCATACACTGTTGGTTGAAGTGAAAATTGGTACAGCTGATAGGAAAGGTGATTTGTCAGCACCTCATCACGCTAAAAATACACATTCCCTGTGATACACACATTTTACCTCTTATTGTCTGCCCTAGAAAAACACTTGCACATGGGTTTAGGGAGGCACATACAAGAATGCTCATTGCTGTACTGTTGGTAATGTGAAAAAATTGAAAGCAACCTAAATTTCCATTGAAATGAAATGTTGAAATGACCAGTGGTATTTTCATACTATGGAATTCTAAGGAGAAGTTAAAAATGATGAGTTATTTATATTTGTAGCAACATGTTCAGATCACTAAACCCACTTGTTAAGTGAAAGAACCAATGTAAAGTAAGATGTCATTTATTAAAAACAAAACATTAGGCATTGTCAGTCCATTTAACTTTAGCCTATTCCTGGTGGTAATATTATCTCATTGTGGTTAATTTGCATTTCCCTGAAAACTAATAATGATTAACATTTGCTTATAGGCTATTTGAATGTCTTCTTTTTTGAAGAACTAATCAGGTCTTTTGCCCATTTTTAACTGAGTTGTCTGTGTTGTTTTTTGAGGAGTTGTTGATTGTAGGAATTCTTTCTCCAGAAAGTCCTTTGTCAAATAATACATGTAATGACAAAATCTTCTCCCAGTCTGTAACTTGACTTTTCAATCTCTATTTTGCCAAGATTTAGCTGGAACTCTCAAGCATTGCTGGTAGGATTGTAAATTGGTACAAGCACTTTGGAAAACTGTCGGGTAGGATCTACTAAAGCGAAACAAAACATTCATAAACATATGAATAGCCTATGATTCAGCAGTTCCATTAACGAGAGTATGAGTGGAACAGAAATGAGATCTCGTGTCTACTAAAAGACATGTACAAGAATGTTCAAAATACTTTGTTTATAATAGCTCCAAACTGGAATGAACTCAACTCAAATGTCCATTAACAGTAGAAGGGAAAATAAATTGTGGTATATTTGTACTATGAAATATTATATAGCAATAATAAAGAACAAACCACTGGTATACAAAAAAATATGTTTGATCTCACAAACATAATATTAAGCAGAAGAAGCTAAGCACAAAAGAATGTATGATTCTATTTATATAAATTTCAAAAACAGGCAAAACCAGTCCATGATGATAGACGTCTGAATTTGTGGCATTATTGAGTAGGAGGGAAAAAAAGGGATATTTTGGAGATGTGGAAATATTTAATCTGGGTGGTGATTATACAGGTACATACATATATAAAAATCCATCAAAATGTACATCAAAGATTTGTGCAATGTATTTTACACAATTTATACCCCACAAAAGTGTTTTTTAAACTTTTAGAAAAAACCCATGAAGTAAATACTATTTCCCCCATTTTACAGAGATGTTGAGTTAATTTTCCAAGTTCACCCAGTTAGGGTTGGAGTTGAATTCAAACCTAGGCAATGTGACTAGAAGGGAAGTGTATCAGTTATCTATTGCCACCGTGATTCTGTGAAAATAGTCACACAGTCTCAGTGGCCTCCAAAAACAAGCATTTATTTAGCACACAAGTTTACGGGGTTCAGATGATCCGGGATGGGCTCAATCACATGTCTGGGAGTTGGTTGGCTGTTGACTGATTTTCAGTGGCCTCCGTGGGACTTGTGGGATGACTTAGCACTGTTCCTATTTAGCCCACGCACGTTCTCAGGCTGGGATAGAGAAGTAAGAGCAGGCAAGTCCAATTGCGTAAGTGCTTTCAAGTCAGTGTCAATCCACTGGCCAGAGCAAGTCACAGAGTTGATTGCGGCCAGAATAGACGGGCACTGCAGTTACGTGGGAAGGACAGAAATGTGGGGAAGCGGAGAGAATTGGGGCCATTATTACAATCTTTAAACCACAGGCAGGAATGAACTCCAAGCTGGAAGTTTGGCCGACCTGGGTCCAGTGTCAGCCAGCACTTACCATTACGTGATTTTTGTGACAGTTACTTAATTTTTGGATCCATGATTTCTTTATTTGTAAAATGAGGGTTAAAGCAATAATAACAGTAACACACCTTCCACATGAGGTAGTTGTTGAGGATCGATTGGGGCTCAGTAAATGCCAGCTATTGTTGTAATGATAATGTCCCAGTGGACACAGCATGAACATCCTCAGGTGCCTGGAATAGGATCATAGCACAGAGGGACATTTGGTGTGTGATTCCTCTGCTCCCCGCAGGAGTTTATGGGGGACCTACTCCCTGGCTCTGATATTACATGCCTAACAGAGCAGTCCAAGTAACCAAAAGCAGCTCCCATTTAAAAGTCCTCAGGATTCAGAGATAAATGCAGGCTCCTAGGCTTGGTCTAAACCACACTGCTTTCCTCTAACCCCCACCTCCACTCGTCCCTAGGAGGCACAGCTCTCCCAATCCTCTGCAAACCTACAGAGGCTTTTTCTCTCTTTGAGTTTAGGCCACCCGGACCTCCTATCTGTGGGGCAGAGAATCTGGGTATTAATAATTCAAGAAATCTCTATTGTCCCGGCATCAGCCCTGCAGTGGCTCTTGCTTCTTGCAACATTGACCCGGAAGCAAAAGAAGCTACTGGAGGGCTTTCTGAGCCATCTAAAAATGTTCTGTAACATTTTGTAGCCAGTGTATTTTACTGTTCATGTTCTAATTATTTGAAAATGCATAATCCACAAACGGCAACAATGAGAGGACTTCCATAGGCTTAAGAGCTGGATCTGACTTTAGGCCAAATTAATCTATGGTGATAGAAATGAGAAAATTGATTACCTTTAGGGTGGAGGATATTGACTTAGTACATGAGGACGCTTTTAGGGTGTAGAAATGCTGGGCAAGTCTTGGAGACACGCTCAGCAGCCATCTCCCAGCCGGCACCTACTTACTGCATTCTCTTCTATTGTGCGACAAGATTTCAGTTTGTTTCCATTCCACAAACTGGGGGAGCTGATAAGTCTAATGAAAAGATCCCGCCAGACCTTAAACCCCGAAACCAGGAACAAGCAGCCCCAGAAGCTAACCAAGCCTCATTTCTCAGTGGCAGAGCCCCCTTCCCCAGGGTAAATACCAGACTCAAACAGCCTAGGTTGTCTCTCGTCCCTGATACAAAGTGGAACATGCAGAGCTGCCAGCTATGGACCCTGACCCAAGCAATTTGGCCTTCCTAGAAGACTGCTCACAATTAAATCTCCTCCCCTGCTCTTGAGACCCTTTATGCTGTATAGGTAATAAAGCACTCATTTGCTGAAAGTTTCTCTTGTGCCTGAGTCTGTGTTATAGCAGCTTGCTCCACAGAAAGTTGCAAATTTGGTACGGTAGTTATATAATATACACATATGTAAAAATTACTGAGCTGAATTCTTAAGATTAGTGAACTTCACTAGGTGTTAAAAATGTTTCGATTATTTTTTTAAAAAACCAAAGTAATAATAAAATAATATATGGTGATGAAATAATAAAATAATAAAAAGAACGGATATCATAGAAAAACATGGATTAATTTAAAAAAAAACAAACATAAAAGTTATCTATGGAGGAGGTAGGGAGAGAAAAAGGTAAAGAGATAGGGCTGGGGGTAATTAGTGGTTAAAGGCAAACTTAGCTTCCTCTATATTAGTGTACTTTTTATCTAAAAAATAGAAAATACTATGTGTTTTAGTTTCTTTGGCTGCTCAAGCAAATACCATGCAATGGGTTGGCTTGAACAATAGGAATTTATTAGCTCATGATTTTGAGGCTTGGAAAAAGTCCAAATCAAGGCATCATCAAGGCAATGCTTTCTTCCTGAAGACTGATATTCTTGGTCCTGGGATCCTCTGTCACATGGCAATGCACATGGTGGCCTCTACTGGCCCCTCCCTTCTCTTTTAGGTTCTGTTGACCTTCAGCTTCTTGCTTCCCATGGCTTTCTCTCTCTCTGTCTGAATTTCATTCTGCTTATAAAGGACTCCAGTAACATCCTGACTAAGATGGGCCACCCCTCAACTGACTTACAATGGGTTCACACCCACAGGAATGGACTAAACTCAAGAACATGTTTTTTCTGGGGTACCAAACCACAATACTATGCAACACCTATCAAGCATGCAGATTGTGTACTGCCATACAGACACCAAGGATTGCCTGGTCCTTACTCTTAAATGCTCAATCACAGTACCAACAACCACTGACACAGGATTTTGTATCTGCAAACATACTAACCCCTAGGAATATGATTTAATTCTTGGGTATTTTTCTCCGAACTCCACTCAATATGTTGACTTTGGTCCTTTACAAGATACAGGCTGGGCACAGCTTCATCAGAGCATGTTGCTTGATCTGTTACAGGAGTTAACTTTTGTATACAGATTTCCTTTAACCTTGGAGACAGGTATGAAAAAAGCCCCACAGAACTCCAATCTGTCCTTTCATTTAGACAATAGATATTCAGCATGATATATTGATTGAATGAAACTACCTCTTTCAATATTTCTTTCTTTTCTAAAAATTAAAATTCAGAGAACAAGTATTTTAAGAAATCAAACCAGCCATATGTAACTTTCATAAAATCCTGCTTTAACTGAATAATAAAATAACAAATGCCAAGAGAACACAGAGCTAATAGAACATCTATTTACTGTTTTTGTATTTGTGAAATTTCAGTATGGTTTATGCTTGAGGGCTTATCTAGGTCAAAAGTTGATTATAAATTCTATAAACTGTCTTGACTTTGGAATTGGAATGTTAAGATTAGGATTAGGATTAGGGTGACTTTTGTCTATTTGGTTTGTTTGTTTTTAGTCTGGAGTTCAGTAAAATGGATTTTTAAACATACATTTAAATCTTCTGGAACTGTCATGGTATCCAATGTCTGTCCTGCCATGAGGCCAGATATCAGACAATGATCCTTGAATTTGGGATCAAAAAATCTCATCACCATAGACATGGAAAATAACCAAATGTACTAGATTTTTCCAGCCTCATTTCCTCAATGCATGAGAAAATGTGTATTAACAGGCAGACACTCTTGCTGTACGAGCAATAATATTGTCAATAATACCATATATACTCTAGTACTGTAATAATATTGTTAATACCAATAGTAATGCTAATACATACACATGGTGAAGTCCATATATTACTGGGTCAGATGTGCCAGCCTGTGATCTGGGGGCTGCTGGAGGGGGAATGACAGGGGCTCGCTGCCTTGTATGTGGCCTCCCATGTGCTCTCTTCTAGCCTTTCTTATGTTTTTCCTCTTTCCTTCATCTTTTCTTGCTTGTTTCCGTTATGCCTTATGCCTGGTGTCTAAAAGGTCTGCAGATCTTGAAGCTGGTCTATTTGTCCATGCCAGGTAGACTGGAACCAGAGATCTTGTACAAAGGTATCGTGCCTGAGTACAATTCTACTTTGAATATCTTGGTGAGGTCCTCATTGATAACATTTAAATGTTGCCACTTCTACACCCTGAGTTCAGCTTCTTACCACCTTGGATCTTGAACACTTTAAGAAACTCATTCACTTATTACTCAAATATTTAATGACAAGTGTAGATGAAGATATAATAATAATAAAAAAAAACCTGGTCCTTGGCCTAATGAAGATTACAGTCTAGCTGTGCAAGCAGCCATGTAAACAAGCAATTATACTGCAGAGTGATCAGGGCTCCAGAGGCCTAAGTGGTCCCTCCAGGCTCAAATTCATCTGGCACATAACTGCCAAATTAATAAAACAGGAGTACTTTATCAATGAAATGTGCAGCACTGGACTCCCATGTTGCTTGGAAATTTCCTATAGAACAGATGTTGAACTTTTACTTGTGTTCTAGAATGACTATAGAACTGTATTGCTAAACTAGAGTCCAGGCTGGTGGTTAAGTCTTCTACAGAGTGTCAAGGGACCCTCTGGAGTAAGGAAGAAGATAGAAAACGATGCATTATTCACATAATGCAATTACTTTGTGTCTGTTCCTCTCTCCCTGGGTAAAATTGCTAACAGGATATAAAAGACACTCAGAGGAGTTGAAATTCTCAAAAGAATTTTTCAAGTTGAATCCACTTCTGTATAAATTCCATCTTGGCCACTTCCCAAGATTTCTCCTGAACTTTTTGACTACGTGTAGTAGCCCTTTCTGTTTCCTCCACCAGTTGGAGCTAATCTCCTTAGCCAAACATTTTTGAAGGTTTATGAAAGAATCATAAATCACAGACCATCCCTAAAAACTCTCCAGTAACTTGCACAACAGTGTGGCCTCACTCAACCTCCTTTCTTCTCACTCCTTCAGAGTGGACTAGAGAAGGCACTTCTTATTTGTGTGTCTAGAGGCAATGGTGAGATTAGAGGGTTTTAAGAGGACTGTAACGTTTGTGTTGTGATGCAGTGATGGTTGTTTTGTTTTGTGGTTTTCTCTCCTGATTTCAGCTGGACAGCATTTAGATGCAAAGATTGGGATGTATGTGTCTGGCCATTGGAGGAATATGTCCTGAGAAATATGTAGAGAGAATTATTGGGGGTGGGGGCGGGGCAGTAGAGGGGAAGAAGGTGGGTTTGGAAAAAGTTTTCAAAAGGAAAATAGAAAAACTTCCCAGCCAATTTTTCTGAATCTCCAAATAAGAGGCAGATAAAAGGTCCTTGTAATTATGCCAAGAGGGTCTGTCCGTGGATACCTGTATGGCCTGTGTGAGGGCTTAGTTCAACTGTGATGCTAGACAGATAAGTAGTCAGCCAGGGTGGTCAGCATAGCATAGTGGGGGGTGGAAAGCAAGATTAGAAAGACAGGTGTGACAATAAGATGGCTGAGGCTGCCAAGGATTCCTTGGAGAAGAAGAATCCCTCAGCCAGGAGCCTTAATTTACGTGACTCAGGTCCAATACACAATCAGGGTGTTTATTAATTTTTCTATAATTGAGCTTAATTTCTAACAAAATCCCACATGGAGCAAGTGGTGAAAACATAAGCTTAGTAAATTCAAGGTAAACGCAGTACTTGTGTTCTCTTTTTCTTCCTGTTTTCTTTTTCTTGGTTTTGCATTTACATTTTGAGGTCAAACATAATCGCAAAGCATCAGGGAGAAGTTATCTCACCTGCAGGGATTCTGGAAGCCCATTGCAGCCCAATACCACATCTGTGATGCTCTTGGCTGCCTGCCACATCACCCGGCTGTGTAGGGTCTCTGGGAGGCTTCCGTAGGGCCTTCTCATACATATCTCATACACGTCTTCAATACATACCTGACTGCCATGTTCTCATGCCATGCTGGGTAGAGCCTCTGCCCTGGCTCTCCCACCCCCAGCCTTACCAGGGAAACAAGACACATGTTTTCCTGTTCTCAGAATCCTGAATTGACCTAGAGTTTCTTTTTTGTTCTCTCACTTCCCTGCCTTAGGTTGGGAGAGGGGGCTAGGTGCAGACTCCCTTCTGAGACACTCACCAGCACCCAGCCTTCTTACTTGTTCTTCAATTCTTCTCTCCCTCCTTCCTCACTTGATACGATTTTATCTGTCATTAGGATAAAGTAGAGTTTGAGACAGATGACTTACTCTTACAATGAGAATTATTCTTTAACATCTATTCCTTGAGAGCTATAAATAATATCATTTCAAGTGTCCTTTAGGAGCTTGACTCTTTTTCCTCTCTCCTACTGTTGTCTCTGCTTTAAGTGTCAAGATTTTGTTGTTTGTTCGTTTGTTTTTTGAAATCCAAAAGTCAGGAATTGACTTGGTTGCTTTGTTATGTTGAACCATCATCCAGGCAAAAGCTTAGAATGCCTGGCAGCTGCATGACATGCAATACCAGAAAGTGCTGGTAATGAATGGCACGGCCACGAATGAACCTAATGCTATCACGCTGGGTAGGCATGTTTGTGTGTGTGTGTGTGTGTGTACTTTTACATATACATTTAAGATCATAGCAAATGATCCCAGGTGTGTTGTTCTCTAAAGCTGTTCTTCCACTGGGTTGTCTTGAGTTTTCTCAATAAATAATCTTTATTGTTTCCCAAACTCCCAACTTAAAGAACTAATTCATCTATTATAATTCAGTCACTGGTAAATTTGTGGAATTAATTGTCTGGTTACCATCTTGGCACTTTGCATGTAGTATCGCCAAAGTGCCAAAGAGTCTCAGATCTAAAACAGATCTTAGAGGCGAGCCAGACTGCAGCTGCAGTGCAATCTCTTCTCTGTTATTCTCAGCTGACCTCAGAAGAAGAAGTCTTGGCCATTGTTGCTGAACTAGTCTCCTGTGCTTAGAAGCGAAGCTGCTATGCACAGGGCAGGTGAGGCAGCTCCTCATAGCTTGATTTGATTAAAATACCTTTACTGTGTTGTCCGATTATAAGAGTAATATTTTCTCACTGCAAAAAATGGCCAAAAGATGCAGAAGAATATTTAGATTCTTTAAAAAGTATTAGGTATAATCACACTATCCAGATATAACCCTGTTAACATTTTGTTGTAGATTTTTCCCTATGCATAACCAGGATAAGAAGATATCTATGTATATTTGCATTTGTTACATATATAACAAAATCCAATCATGTTGTACATATTGTCTGTAATCCCCGTTTTCTTCTTAAATCATATATTGTGAGCATCTTTACATGTCAATATATATGGATCTATACCATGTTTTTTTTCCTATGGAAATAACAAAAATTACTTAACAAACCTCCTACTGATGGACTTTTAGATTGTTTTCAATTTTCAATCTGAAAACGGTGCTGTTATAAAAATCCTCAAACATTCTAAAAGTAGAATTTCTGGGTCAAAGGGAATGGACATTTAATAACATCATCAAACTGCCTCCAAATATTTTGCATCAACTTGCCTCCAGTACCAAGGCCCACCCAGTGCAATTCCAAGGTCAGGCCAATCTGTCTAAATGGCAGCATAACCACAGCCTACTATGGTCACCTTCCCCATCGTCTGGGCATTAAAAGACTTACTAAGAATTACCTTCTTTGGGATTAAAAATTTCTCTAGGAGATATGACTGAAATGCATCAATGATCAGGATGAATGGTTAACATTTTGGAACACCACATAGCAAGCATGTGTGCTTAAGTATATGTGTGTGTGAATCTGTGTATGTGTGTGTGTGTGTGTGTGCATGCAGGCACATGCCTGAAGGGAGCAAGAGTGATTACAAGTATGGGTACAGCACATATGTGTTCCAGATTTTTCTAGGACAGTCTTAATTTTATGTAACTTTATTATTTTCTAATAAAATATATTTAAGATATGTTATATGTTGTATTTATATAAGCACATTTACCAATTTACAAAAGTCCTAAGCCAGCTTATTTGTTTTGCCTTTTTTGACGCAGGAAACATGATCACTGTGATATGGCTATTGTCCTAAAAGAATATATAAATGTTTTATCTTAGGAAGATTGGCAACCCCCATAAAAAGAAACGTCTATATTTCCAGTTCGCAGGCAGTTTTCAGCAGGGTGGGCTCCTGCAGCTGTTGTTTCCCCTCCCACTCTCTGTGTAAAAAAAGTGCAAAACCACCCCACATGCCCCAATCAAGTACTCCATCCTCCTCCGAGATAGTCTTGTCCCCATCTGCTCTCAAGTCAGCATCTCTTTATTTCTTCATTTTCAGAAGATGATAGGAGTAAGGAATTGGAAAATTCACCGTTTTCCTGGGGTCTGAGTGGAGGCTTGGGTATGTTTTTGTTTAGATCCCACTAATCTATTCCAAACGGGTGGCCTTAGGCTTTCCCTCCCACATTCCTACCCCTCCTGCTTCAGCTTGTGTGTATTGTCACAAATTTGCCCAGCTTCTTTCTCTTCCTTGCTTTAGAAAGATACCCAAATGTAAAAAAAAGCAAGGGCATGGGAATGTACTTCTGTAGGTGTGGAGTATGCTGATAAAGGCTTGAAATGTCTCCAAAATAGTGTAATCCTAACGTGGGGGAGATTTATAGTGAAAAGAATGAATTAGAGAGGGAGAAGAGCGACAGAGACTGGGAGATGGAGAGACAGATGTAGTCTGAGGGACAGCCAAACAAGTAGCAACGAGCATCGCTGGCTGCTCAGTATTGATTTTCAGAGACATTGCAATGACTCTTGTAGGAAATAAGGCGTGCAATGAAGAAAACAAAGGCCACAGTTGCTCCCCAGAGACAAACCGAGAAGAAAGCCATCCATCGTCTTTGACTATAATGATTTCCAAAAGTTTTGTGTGTCTTTCTCCCTACCCCCTTCCCCTCCGCTTTTCTTTTCCAACTGATGTAAAACTAACCCATGAAGGTAGAATTACAATGTGTGCTTCCATTTCTGATTACGGTCTGCAGTGGAGGGAGACACGCATGGTAACCGCCCAACCTAGCTTTTTCTGCACAACCGAGAGCACAATTTCTTCCTTTTCATGACACAGATGAACTGACCGTGGGCATCTTCTGTTGCTCCTTTGTAGGCTGTCTGTGTCAAGGAAATGAGGGAAACAGGTTATGAAGAGGCAGGGTCCATGCCCTCTTTTCCATCTGGGGTACATTTTGGGAATTTTAGGCAAGTTCTAAGAGTTTCTTTTAAGGGACTGCAGGAGGAAGTTCACGGTAGAAAGGATTTCTTGGCCTTTAATGGAAATTGTTAAAAAAAAAAAAGGAATAAATCAGGTGGGCATATGCCTCTGACTTGCACTGCTGCCAAACAGGGGATGTCCTGGGATGAAGGAAAGATGGAAGAAAGATAAAGAGGAAGTTCTTTTTATCAGTTTCTTCTCCCCGCCCTCCACAGACCCACCAGGAGAAAGGAGGCTTTGTCTGCCACTGTGACCCCAAGACCCGCTGGAGCTGGGCAGTTGCAGCCTGTGGATCCCAAGCTACCGGTCTTTTGCAAGCCTTCATTGAGAACAGTCCCCGCGGCTCGCCAGCAGCCCAGGGTAATTTTGCCCTCTGTGCAGGGCACCAGCTGCACTGAGATGCCCAGGAGGCAGCTGCTGCTCAAGTGCCTGGGGAGGGCGGACGCCTTGAACAGCCTTCCTGGGCTGGGGCAAGGTGGGGGTTGGAGGGCGGGCCAGGTTCAGGAAGCTGGCAGGGTGGATCCACACCTTCCATCGTCTCCTTGCCCTGCAAGGCAGCTGTGCGTGTACTTGCTAAGAGCAAGAAGTAGGGGCCTGAAAGGCAAATATCGCATTATTTCTTCTTGTACTTAAGACCAGCCAAACGCACCCTCAGGAAGCTGATGAATTATTCATTAAGCCTAATGGGGCGGTCACAAGGGAGCATCGCTGAGATGCAATTAAGTGGTGGTTTAATTTGAGAAATATTTATTGAAGTGTTGAGTAAAACGTTCCTCCAAATCTTTGTGAACAACAATTTGATGCTAAGTAGGGAGCGGGGGCAAAACCAGGGCGGTTTGTAAAAAAAGAGTCCAATCCACAGGCAGCTTTCTTGGACTGCTGCTGGCTCCTGCCTAGCATCCTGATGTACAAGATTGATACTGAGCAGAGTAACAATAAGTAACATTTGTTGAAGATTTGCTCTGACTTAGAATACCCAAACCAACTTTGCCATGCCATCTAAATCCCTTCCCATGACATCACACTGGTCCATTACATTGATGATATTGTATTGATCCCACCTGGCGAGCCAGCAGCAGCAGCTACTCTAGCCACCCTGGCCAGACATGCTGCCTAGGGTGGGAAATATATCCCACCAATACTCAGGGGCCTTCCATCTCAGGGAAGTTTCTAAGTGTCCAGTGGTGTGGGGCATGTTGAGATATCCCTTCTTCTGTGAAGGAAAAGTTGTTGCATCTGGCCCCTCCTACAGCCAAGAAATAGACCCAACATGAATGTCCTTGAATTTGGGAGGCAATGTATTCCTCATCCGGGTGTGCTACACCACCCAAGTCACATAAAAAGCAGCTAGTTTTGAGTGGGGCCCAGAACAGGGAAAATTCTGTAACTGGTCCAGGCTGCCCTGCAAGCTGCTCTGCCACCATCTCCACAGTCAGAATATAAATCTCATGAGGGCAGAGATTTTGTCTACTATGTCCATTGTTGTATACCCTGGACCTAGAGCATTGCCCGGCACAAAGCAGGTGCTCTAAGAGAATTTGTTGAATGAATGAATACCCGTTGAGGTAACTTATTATCATCCCATTTTAGTGATAGGGAGATTGAGGATTTGAGAAGTAAAGTTGATCACTTAAGTAAATGACAGACCAGGAACCAAACTTGGGTCAGGTGGGCTGCATAGCCTCTCTACCTGTACTCAGCTGGTCTCAGTGGAACTCTCCTAGGCTGCCGGGCAGTAAAGGGAAGCATGCACATCTATCGTGAGATGGTTCATTTACTCAGCCCAGGTTCCATGTGCTTGTCTCAGGTGGCTTTTGCGTAGCCCCGCCCAGATGGTGGAATTCCTGCTTGAAAGGGCTATGGGGAGCAAGATCTGGAATTCCTCCACAACCCAGCTGCCCTGCAGGGGACACTCTAGGCAAAGCTGGAAAACTAATGACACTGCCCATGAACCACCTCCTTTCAACTCCTACGCTCCTCTCTTTTGCACCCTAGGCTCCTATTAGTTTCACTATGTTGCTTGGTTCTTAACACAGGAATTTTCACACTTGTATGCTTTTCTCCAGAATCGTTAACTTTTGTTGAATCTTCTTCATGTGCCTAGTACAATGGTAAGTGCTTCCCCTTATATTTTCTTATTTAATCCAGTCTAGATAGGCTTCAATATTTGGGGAGGAGGGACACTTGGGATACTTCCCAAACCATGATATAATGAATGGCACTAAACCAGAGCTCTGCTGTGCTTGAAAAAAATCTGGGTATTAAATGAATGTGAACATTCATCCACATGTCACACAGACCCAGGTGTGTCCAAATGAATTTGGTTATCCGGCTAAGAAAGACAACCTTGTCTAGCTTTCTCTTGCTCCCTGATCCCCAACATAATAGAATGCAGATTTGAGGTACAAGTTACTAATGGTGGCTGTCTACATAATCAGACTCAGAGAACTTACTCTCCTGTTCATTTTGCCTGTGTGGTTACTGTAATGGCTTTGAAAAATTTCTGGTCTGTGATAATACACTGTTGATGATTTTTCTTCTGATCAATTCCCACTGTCTCTAAAAAGCTTTTCCTATTTCTCTACCCCAACCCTTAACACCTAGGTGCTTAATAATAATAGTGAGCCCTTATATAGTGCAGGGTACCATTTTAAGTACATTACACAGAGTAACTTGTTTAATATTCCAGCATCTCTGTGACTGTAGTTTCTATTAGCATCATGTTATAAATGAGGAAACTGAGTCACAGAGAAATTAAGTAGCAAAGCCAGGATTTGAACCCAGACAGCTAGGCTCCAAATTCTGAAGTCTTACTCCCTATGTTATATTATTTCATCCATATAAATAAATATTTACTGGGTACCACATATACTAGACACTGTTACATATCTGGGATGGCCTAATAATTAATGTATGCAAAGCTTTGTGAAATAGCAAGGGATTCACGTGTTAGTTATTGTGATGGTCAAATTCATATGTAACTTTGGCTAAGTTACAGTGTCCAGTTGTTTGGTCAAGCAAGCACTGCCCTGATACTGTGAGGGTATTTCATGGATTTAAATCATTAGTCAGTTGATTGCATCTTTGGCTGATTACATCTACAATCAACAAAGGAAATTGCCTTCAACAATGAGAGAGGTCTCATCCCAATCAGTTGAAGGTCTTAAAGGGAGAACTGATGATTTCAGCCGTCAGAAAGAAGAATTTCCATCTTCTTTCCAGCCAGCTTCTCCTGGGGAATTCATCGAAAACTTCACAGGAGTTTCCAAATTGGAGCCTGCCCTGTGGAATTTGGGCTTGTCAATTCCCACAGTTGAATGAGCCAATTCCTATAAAAAATCTCTTAATACTTACATATATGCATTTATAGGTATATACACACACACACATATAGTTGGTTCTGTTTCTCTGCTGAACCCTGACTAATATAGTTGTTAATACTATGTTAAGAGTTAATGATCATTGTTATAGTTTGCAGGAGCATTGAGGAGCATGTCTTTTATTCCTAATAAATATCTATTATATTTTGAAAAGCATTTTATGTGTGTAGTGATAATCCTCACTTAATAAACTTAAGTATGACTTTCCCTATTCGATAGAGCAGTAAACAGAGACTCAGAGAGCCTACACTCAGCAAGTGTCCAAAATCACTGAGCTATTCACTGGCAGAGATAAGAATCCAAGTCAGATTGAGTCCAAACCTCACATCAATTTCAATAAACCTTATTGCCTCAGAGTTCCACTTTGGTACAAAATTGAGTTCATTGTATGCATTTGAGAAAAAAGTTTAATGGATTATGGAATGGTCTAAGGTTAAATCAGTATTTTTCAAACTGATGTGTCAATTTTAGTGTTCATCAGAATTACCTGATGAGCCAGTTAAAAATACAGTTGCTTTGGCCTCACCTCCAGAAATTCTCTTTTCATATGTCTAGGGTTGGTCCTAGGTTTTCTAGGTAATTCTGATGTACCCTGAAGTTTAAGAACCGTAATTCCTAACAATTATTAGGAAATCTTTTTCAATGACCTTGAGTAGTGGTTCCCAATCATAAATGAATTGATATAGCTGGATTCTTTAATATGGTTGAAAACAATATTGTCTGCCTATAAAAGACAAACTGATTTCCTTGTTTTGTTATAGGAATGGGGTGTGGGGAGGACATAGTGGGGAGTCAAAGGAGGTAGGATTTTAGACCTTGGGTTCTCCTGACTTCTACTTATCCCAAAGGATCTCCCCTTTCTCTGAAAACCTATGTCAGTGCTCCTCAAAGTGTGGTCTGGGGAACAGCAGCCTGAGGAACTAATGAGAAATGCAAATTCTCTGACTCCACCCCAGATCTATTGTATCAAAAACTCTGAAGTGGGGCCCAGCAATCTGTGTTTTAAGAAGTCCTCTAGGTGATTCAAAATCATGCTAAAGATCTAGAACCAATGATCTCCATTATTTACTATCAAGCCATTTATTTGGCAATTTATTGGGAACTGAGTCATCCCATTGAGTGGCCAGCTATTCCTTTTGTAGTAAAGGTCATTAACCTCTAACCTTTCATACCTCTCACCTGAACTCCTTTAGCACTATGCCTAAACTCATTTGGCCTTACATTTTGTCCATTTTTATTGTAAATGTATTATGTCTTTTAAACCTAAATTGTAGCTAAGTAGATTATAAAATGGTTTGAAAGCAAATATACTGTCAAACATTTCTGATATTCCTGTTTTAGGATCTTGATAACAACAAGAGTATTAAAAGCCAACATTATTGAGAGCTTACTATATTCTAAGAAGTGTATTAAGTGTAGCATATGCATTATGCCATCTATTCCTTACAACAGTTTTATGAAGCTATTATATCAATTCAGGGAAAAGGAAAATGAGGCTTAAAATGCTTAAATAGCTTGCACAAAATCATACAGACATTAAAGGGTGGTCCAGAGATTCTAACTCAATTGGTTTATCAACTATTGTTCTAACAAACTCTGTATAATACAGCCACCTCGAACAAAATAAGAACATATAAAAACAGACCCTTATTGCAATGTTTTGTGGCCTTTAAATTTTCATACGGCTGCATGATGGCCCCCATTTGAAGTAAACTGACTCTGAAGTGTTCATAGGAATCTCAAATGAGCACCTTGTGCCTGCCTACTTTAAAACACAGTCAATAAAGTCCAACATAACATGTGACAATGCAGAATTAAATTTTTAAAAAAGGCACCCTAACTATTGAAAAAATGATAAAACATGTGAAACAAACTACATATATTGTGAAAGAAAATCAACAGTTCTATTGTAATGGTATTTTAAAAAATCACGAATTTTTTTATTAAAACAACTAAAGGCAAACCAAAAACAATGAGGGAGAGACTTTTGTTACATGTCAGATTATGCAAAAATTCACTTTCCTCCCAATTCTACCTAAACCTCTCTTGAGTCTGCTCTGATTAATTATTGTGTTGATATAGTCCTCTTCTCTCCTTCACTATAATCAGGAATATTTTTATGTTCTCCAGTGAGAGTCTACGAATACTTCTTAAAATTCCTATGACATACTAAGGAGATTCATTTATGAAGGTCTTCTCTTTGGCTCTTTGTCTAATATTGTTTCTGTGAACTTTCCCACAGTTGACTGAATTGTTGATGCTAGCATGTTCATCCAGTTTAGGCCTTAAGGAGGCCTAAGTCTTTGGTTTGAATGTTTGGGATTGAGTGGACATGTTCTAAAAAGATTCTAAAAAGAACCTTAGAGTAGTGCTTCTCAAACTTTAATATAATGACACCAGTCTTCTAGGGATCTTGGTAAAATGCAGAATCTCAGGTTCTATCCCAATACTGAGACTGCAATTCCAACAAGCTGCCAAGTGAGGCTGATACTGCTTGTTCATGGACCACATTGTGAGTAGCAAGGACTTAGAGGCAGTGGTTTTCAAACTTATCTGTACATCAAAATCTCCTGGGCAGCTAAGTAATATATATAACAGCTTTATTGAGATATACTTTTTATGCCATACAATTCACTCATTTTAATTGTACAATTCCATGGTTTTTATTCATGGAGTTGTGCAAACATCATCACAATATTAGAACATTTTCATCATCCTCAAAAGACACGGTGTACCCATCAGCAGTCACTCCCCAACCCTCCAACCCCTGGCCTCAGGCAACCAACCACTCATCTACTCTCCATCTCCACAGATTTATCTGCTCATATACATGAAGTACATAATATGTGGTCTTTTGTGACCACATGTTTTCAGGGTTCATTTATGTTGTATCATATATCAGTATTTCATTCCTTTTTTATGGAAAAATAATATACCATTATATAGATATATCACATTTTATATGGACATTTGGCTTATTTCTACTTTTTGGCTATTATGAATAATGCTGCAATGAACATTAGTATATAAAGTTTTTCTGGACATAGGTTTTCAATTTTCTTGTGCATATACCTAGGAGTGAAATCACTGGGTCATATGGTAGCCCAAAGGTAACCTTTTGAGGAACTGCAAGACTGTTTCCAAAGCTCTTGTACCATTTTACATTCTCGCTGGCAGTGTTTGAGGACTCCAATTTCTCCATGTCCTCACCAACACTCATTTTTTGTCTTTTTGATTATAGCCATCCTAATGGGTATGAAGTGGTATCTCATTGTGACTTTGATTTGCATTTTCCTGATTGCTAATGGGCAACTTTTTATTTTCTAAGATTTATTTTTAGTTTTTTATTTATGCCCCCCTTGCTGCTTGTGCTCCCTGTGTCCATTTGCTTTTCGCTTGTCTCCCTTTGTTGCGTCAGCTCACCGTGCCATGTGGGCCGGCTTGACTTCACCAGGAGGCTCCAGGAATTGAACCTGGGGCCTCTCATATGGTAAACGGGAGCCCAACCAATTGAACCACAGCCGCTTCCCTGGGCAACTTTTAAAAAGTACTTATTCCTAGACTCCACTCCACATCTACTGGATCAGAATCCCTGAGACTTTGGATGAGGAAGCCTATAATTTTTACTAAACTCTTCAGATGATTTTGATAATCAGCCAGCCATCAGAACTTCTGTCCATCCTACCAATTACCTCAATGATTTTAGCTTTGAGAGAAGGGATCTCTGTTTGGATTTCAGAATTCCGTATGTAGTATGACTTGATAGAGTAGATTAGAAAATGTATTTTTTTAAGGCACACAAATTAACCGATTATAGATATATCAAATGAAAATAACTGCTAAGGCCACTTTGGTGATTTTCCTACCTGCAGTGGAATTTTCAGCAGTGTGTATTTTTTGGTAGAAATTTGACTTAGGAGTATGCCCTGAACATGATTACATGACTTTATAGTTTATTCATGTGAATGGCTAGTCTGTAGCAGCTGTGGTTTGTATGCCTACAGAATCCAGAAGCAATCAATTGGGTAGCGGTTTAAAAATACATGATATCCAAGGGACTGGGTGATTTAGTAGCTGCGTTCAGGGAATTGGGAAATGAGAATTCTTGCCCTGGCTCTAATTTATCTTGGCTATTAGACAAGTTACTTTCTCTTTTGTCTGAGTTGCCTCATCAATAAAGGAAGGTAGAAATAAATTACAGTGAATAAAATACTGACTTGGATAATTGTTTGTTTGTGTCCTGGTGCTACTCCTGGCAGCTATCACTAAAATAGATACTATTTATTTATTGAAGGTTTTCTGTTTTTCAGATATTGCATTAAATGCTTCATACATGTCTCATTTATCCTTACACCAACCATCCAAGGTAAATATTATTACACACAATTTATAGATTAGAAAATTAATACTCTCAGCAGCTAAGAAATTTGTTGAGGGATGTATAAATATTATAAACTGGAATTTGAAGTCAGACTGTAGAAAATATAAAAAGAACTAATAACCAAACAGACCAAAACCATTTCTCAAAATATCTATGGAGTCCCACCATCCAGAGAGGAGTGCATTTCACTTCTGCTTTCTTTTTGTTCAGTCTTTTTTATGCCTGTGCAGTTGAAGGAAGGAATTCAGTGCTAATGCATGTCCAGTAGTCAATTGACAAGCATATGGAGTTGTAACTGGGTGGAAACAGTATAAATTTTGGAATTACACAGGCCATGGTACAGCTTTGTAATTTTGTGCAAATTAACCTCTTGAGGTTCATTGTTCTTATCTATTAAATGTTGGTCACAATACCTACCTCACAGGCTTATGTAATGATGGCAAATAATGACTAAAACATATACAACACATAGTAGGATTCACTAAATGGTAGATCATTATATTACTTATTGGCTAGGATATAAAAATGCATTGGTCTATCCCATGATATCCTGTTGCTTAGGCCAAAAATGTAGTAGTTATTCTTGACTGTTCACTTCCCTCATAATGTGTATTCAATCTATCATCTAATACTGCCCAGTTTAGGTCACGCCTCTCACCTCTCACCTGGACTCCTAACTGGTCAGCTTCAAGGCCTCTGACCTTACCTTTCTGATGTCTCTTCTCCACACTGCACCCTGAGAGATCCTTTAAAAACACAAACAGGTTTATAACACTTCATTGATTAAAATCCTCTAAACGTTTTCCTTTGAACTTAGAATGAAATCCAAACCCCTCATTCAGGCAGCACGAACCTACCTAATATCCTCCGTCTCCTTCTCTGAACTCATCTTTCTCACCTTCTTCACTTTTCACCAGCTTTCTTTTTATTCCTGAAATCCTAGCTAGTTTCCTCTCAGGCCTTTGCACTTGCTGCCTGGAATGCTCCACTATTATAGTTTCCTGGGCTGCTGAAACAAATACCACAAAATGGGTCGGGTTAACCAATGGGAATTGATTCACTCATGGTTTGAGGCTGGGAAAAAGTCCAAATCAAGGCATCATCAAGGTGATGCTTTCTTCCCAAAGACTGGCATCTGGGGCTGGCTGCTGGCGATCCTTGGTTCCCCGTCATGTGGCAAGGCACATGGTGGTGTCTCTTGGTCTTTCCCTTCTCTTCCGGGTTCTGTCTATGTCCATCCTATTTCTCTCTGTGGCTTTCTCTTTCTCATGTCTGAACTCACTCTGCTTATAAAGCACTCCAGTAATAGGATTAAGACCCATCCTGATTGGGCTGGGCCACACACATCTTAACTGAAGTAACCCCATCAAAAGGTCCTATGTACCATGGGTTTGCACCCACAGGAATGGATTATATTTAAGAACATGTTTTTCTGCAGTAAACATGTTCACTGCATGTTTGCCCACCACATCCCACATTCCCCTCCCCAGCCATTTGTTTAACTGGCTTTCTTTGTTCATTTCAAATATCTCCTTCTCAAAGATGTCTTCCCTGACTATGCAGCTAAAGTTTTACCCCCATCCTGCTTTCCCTCCAACCATTATCATGTTTTATTTTCTTCATGCCATGTATCATATTTTTGTTTGCTTGTTTACATATTAATTGCTTGGTTCCAGGAAAAGAACGTTAGCATCCTAAGAGCAAACATTATATGACTGGTACTTGGTAGTGATGAATAAATATTTTGTTGAATGAGTGAATCTTATTGGAAGAAATGGGACATTGGAACTGATCGATTGAGAGGGCAACTGAGCAATCATAAAAGTTTGTACTGTATTGTATTGATACCTAGGGAACAGAATAGTTTGAAGGGCCAATTGTATGTGAAAGAGAATAAGATAGAGGTTAGAGAAGGGAGAGTCCAGTGGTCTAAAGTCTCCAAGTCACAAGGAGCCAGGTTTTTCAAGCTTGTTAGAATCCTGCTGGTGACAGTGGGGAGACAGCATCAGTTCCAGAAAAGCCAGGGAGGCAATAAATTCATGACTAAGTAGGGAGGCAAGAAGAAGCTTGACCTAGTTGGAGAGGAGTACCTGATTTAAGAAATGGATGTGATGCCTAGAAAGGCCGATGGAGGCAGATTGCTGAGGGTCTCAGATGCTAGACAGAGGCATTCAGTAGCAAAGGGCCTTCATGTTCTCTATTTTCAGAGCTGCTCCAATGGTATCATACTGACGCTAACATACAATCCCACTTGAGGGCCCACTTATTTAAAACCACTTAAATATCAGTGATGTGCATTCGTTATTTTTTACCTTTTTAGTTAAATGTGAGACCACAATCCAGACAGCAAGTACAAGAAGCCAGATTGGGCTCCTCTGAGAGAGAAAATAACAAAAACAGCTGGAACAGAAACCACAGTGTTTTTGTCATTTTGCTTTGGGACAAGCAATGGCGTTCTGCAGTTTAAAAAAGTACCTATTCTGACTTCTAAAATGTTATCATCATAAAGAAAGCAAGATTTATCTCTCTTCAGGTCCCGGGCTAGAATTCTTTGCTATAGACTGCTCTGATTATGTAGGGGCTGATTTTTGGTGACAGGAAAATATGCACGTCTGTAACTCCTTTTGCCGTTCTCCCTTTTCCTTCCCTCCTCCACTCTTTCCCCACCTCCCGCCATTCTGGGGAGGAGGGGGTTTATGTGTTTTATATCTCTCAAAGCCTTGAAGAATCAAAGTAGAGGGAAATCAGTGTGCCCTGGATGAAGTTTTCCAAGCTTCATAGGCCAGGTGCCCTTGGGCATGGAAGGATGGGACTGCTATCCAGGTGGTACCAAGCCTGTCCCCCACTCCCCTAGCCCCCCCACCCCACCGCACCCACCGCCTGCAGCCTAGGCTGTTCAGGGTATTCT
>JAQZBX010041257.1:0-22406 GCA_029593785.1 Cabassous unicinctus
CATCTACACCTAGGAACCCCTACTCTTCCTTCACATTCTAGCTCATGGAACCTGAAGCCACAGCCCCTGCTGGAGGCTCTGGTGGCACCGTGGCCCCTTCCTTCAGAGCCGTGAGCATGGCTGTGGTTGGACATTCATCACCGCGTTCGCTGCATGAATGTCTCTACCCCACACCAGACTGTCACCTCCACGAGGGAAGGCGCTGTGCGTGTGGCTCCCCAGCCCAGTGCCTGGCACTCAACAAGTAACAGCTCAACAGATGAGCAGATACCCCCTCATCCCCCATCATCACTAAGACCACCCTTTGCCACAAAACTCCTTCGGGACCACCCCGTACCTCACCCCTACGGCCCCTTCACAACACTATCACCACCAGCCACCCCCACCCTGCCCTCATCAGTCACCACCACCTTCGCCACCAACTCTGGTGTCGCCCACCACATCATCCCATCTGTCATCATTACCCCCATAGTACGCTGAGAACGCGTCACAGGCGACACCATCTACCCTTTTGCCGTCCCTCCCGTCAACCCCCGCCAATATACCATCACTGCCACTGCCGAGATCGTAGCCTTCGCTAGTGTGAAGCAACATCTGCCTTCAATACTCCCTTCCCCGCTACTGTTCCCCCTGCAGGGGCTACAGCCCTGATGTGGACAGGCCCCCATCCCACCCCGCACCAACCCAGTGGCCACCCACCTGCCTCCTCCCTCTCGTTGACCTCAAAGCAGGTCCAGTAGTCCTTCTCCCTGACCCCCACATTCCTGCGGTCCAGGATCTCCAGGGTGAGCTCCTCCGCTGTCATGGACGCAGGAATCTGTGGTGACCGAGGAAGGGGGAGATCAGCCTCACCCCTGCCAGGGTCCTCTGGAGGCCTGAGACACAGGTGGGGTGGCTCTGAGTTGTCCTTATCAGCCGGGTGGGGAGAAGGGAAAAAGGCCCGAGCACCAGCCAGACACAGGCCACCAACCCAAGGCTCCCCGTGAAAGGAAAGACCTTCTATCCTGGCCCCCACCTGACTCTTCTGGCCCTGTGGCTTTAGGTTCCCCACCCCTACCTTGATATGCTGCTCTGTCTCCGCCGCCTTCTCCTCCAGGTACACGGTGCAGATGAAGTCACCAGCGTGCTGCGGGGAGACAGGGCTCAGCAGAAGCCTCGGGAGCAGACGCAGGTGGCTTGCGCTGTGGCTGGGCCCCCACCCTTGGCCCTGCCCTTCACCTGGGTCCCACTGGCTGTGCCAGCCACCCGCATCTTCACGATGGCAGTGATCTCCTCTCGCTGCTTCCTCAGCTCCTCCTCGTCCACCTGGGAAGGGGGAAGGGACAGGAATGGACGGTCAGTGCCGCCCGAGAAGCTCAGCCCTGCCCTCCACCGCCCTCTGGCCAGGGACGCACACTGAACACCACCACGTAGTGGCCAATGAGGTCTTCCACCACGCGGCCGGCCTTGTAGTCCTGTCCATCTGTCTGGAAGAGCGTAGGCCCAAACACAATAGCCAGGTTATGCGTGTTCATCTGGTTCGTGTCTGAGAAGCACTGGACGCTGGACAGGGTAGGAGGGAGGCCCTGAGTGAGCAGCCTGAGTCTGGCCTGGAACCTCCCCACCTCACCTTCCCAGGCCCTCACAGGCCCAGGACTGGCCCCTGGAGTGCACCAGGGAAGTCCTGGTCAGAGTGAACCACTAGTGAAGGGGAGGGTAGGGAGATGGTCTTTCTGGCTGTAGCTTGGATCCTGATGAGGAGCAGGACTGGGGAGCTGGGAGATCTTACCAAGCTACTCTGGCCCCAGGCTGAAACCCTGAACCCCCCTCTACTCTCCCACCTTGCAGGAAGTAAGCGGGGAGGAAGCGTTCAAGATGAAGGTAGACTAGAAGTCAGGTTGGGAGTGGAAGAGTCTTCTCCACCCCATCTCCCTGAGCCTCGAGATGGCTTCACCCCTCACCAGTACAGGTGGCTGATGAGGGCCTTCACTGTGGCACGATTGACTGGAGGCAGATACGCCAGGAGCTCTCGGTACCTGGAGATCTTCTTCTCCTCATCCTCAATCTCTGGGTAGGGGGAGGTAGATCAGGTCAGGAACCCCTGTAACCACCTCTCCTGTCCCACCCCTCCAAATGCTTTTCCTGACTCCTGCAAGGTGACAGCACCCTCTGTCCCCTCCAACTCAAATCAGGCCAGGCACTCAGCAAGGATGAGGAATTTTGTGCCTGGGAACTCTGGTTCTGTATGGAATGAAGACATAAAGAGAAGCAGAGCATGTGTGTGTGTGTGAGTCGGGGAGCTGGTTAGAAAACTGGACCTTGGTGCTGAGGAAAGTCTTAGTCTACGTGTATGATGGGAGGGGAAGGGAATCCAGAGCTCTGAGTGGACCACAAGTCCACAGCACTGGCCAGATCTCAGGCTGGGCACAGGCTGCAGAGCCCACCTGAGGCTTCCAACCAGATTAGGCGCTGGGCGCGAGTGAAGAGCCCATCTGGCAGGTCACGGAGGAAGCGCTTGAGAGCCGAGGAGACGTCGTCCACGTGCTGCTCGCCCTCCTTGAGGCGCACAGAGCGTGCGTCCTGTCGCAGGCTCTCCAATAGCCGCTGGGTCTTCGACGTCTGCCCACATTTGCGGTAGATGCCCTCCGAGGTCAGGCCTGGAGAGGCGGGGCGCTGACTCGGGGGCAGGGCCAAGGTCGGGGGCGGGGCCAAACGTGCAGAGCGCTTTGGGGCGGGGCCACGCAGCTACTTTTAGAGGGATCCTGGGATCCCCTGAGGCTTGGCCTCTGGGGCAGGAGGTTTAGATCTCTCCGGGGGCGCAGCGTGAGGCATAAGAGCGGGGCTCACCGCACTGCGTGATGTAGTCCACACAGCGGTACACGATCACTGGGATGTCCGAGTCCCCGAGCTGCTGCTCCGATAGCGTGTCCCCCGAGCTGGCTGCTGCTTTCTGGATGGCCCCCAGCCAGCCCGTGAAGTCCAGCCTCCGCTCCCCCTGGATATACAGCGTCCTGGGCCAGGGACAGTCAGTCACTGCGGAACCTGCCCCTGCCCCACCTCCCCAACCCTGTCAGACTGCCTCCTTCTTAGAGCTCCCCAGGGGGGTCATGACTCACCTCCTTCGCTCCACCAGCACCAGCACCTGGCTCTCACCGTCTCCTTGGATGGCTGTGAAGGGGCCCACAAGGTGAGGCCTAGACCTTATTCATGGCCCCCAACCTGCTCCCTCCTGAGGCTCTGGGCACACACATCCCTGGGATCCACCCACCAACATATGGGGTTGCTGAGTTGCGCCCCAAGGGCAGAGGAAGACATGGGGTGGGGGTGGGGGCTGGTGCCCTCTGGCCAGGCCAGGATAGAATTCAGACTTCTAGGGAGGGGTTGGGGGCCTGGGACCCCAGGAAAGGGTGCCCTGGAGGTTGGGGCCTGGGTCCAGGTCCACGCACAAAGCTCCTGCAGTTTCCGTAGCTGCAGCGGCTCCTCGCAAGACCCCTCTGGGAAGATGGCATGGAGCTCGGAGCCAGTGAGGGAGAACCAGCCCTCCTGGGCCCGCTGTAGGCTCAGGCCAGCTTTGTAGGGTAGGCGCCCAAGCCGCTGAAAATCCCGGGCCAGCAGATCCTCAGCCAGGGGAGGCACGAACGCCTGTTGGGAGGGTGGGTAACGGGCAGGGTGGCCAAGGGCACTGCATTAGCCAACACTACTGCCTGCTGGGGGGCAGCTCCGCTCCTTGGCTTATGGCCAGAACCCCTTCTCTTCCCCGGATCAGAGGCCAGCCCAGTGAAGGAAGTTTTGAATCATGCCCCTGTTCTAGTCTTTTCTCCAAATCCACCCAAATGTGCCCTCCTCTGGAAAGCCTTCCCAGACACCATCAGGGATGCCCCTTCTGCCGGCTCACACAGCTCTGATGTAGCACCGAGTACACTGCTGTCTAAACCCGTCTGTTAGCCTCACCAGCCAGGGAGCCACTGACGAGCCAGGACCGGGACAGTTCCCCTGGGTCCCCAGGACTCTGAGGACTAACTCTCAGGAGGCTCACAAACAACTGCTCGATGAACAAGTGAATGGCAGACACGGACTCCCGTGGCATAGGGGGCCCCAGATGGCACCGGGACAGAGTGCTCTTCTGCAGCTTCCCTGCCTCTTCCCTTCAGCCTCTATCTGCTCCACGGAAAAGGTGCTCGCTCCCTCTGGAGACCACACTGCCCATCCTAAGATGGCTCTGACTGTCATTCATTATGAAACATTTATTGAGTATCTACAGCATACAACACCCACAGCTCTCCTTCTGCAGAGCTGAGGTAGGTCTCCTGACCTCCCCTCCAAGGGGCTACAGGTTATGCCAGGCTCTTGGCCTGAGAAGCCCCCTCTGCGTCTGCTGCCCTCCCTCCACCCTTGTGTCATCAGATAGGGAGCTGGGATCCATGGGACTGGCCCTGCCCAGTGTCGGTCATAAGTCCCCAGCCTGGGCCCTGTCAGACTCTTCCCACAACCACCCTGTAATCCAGGCCTACCTTGGCGATGCACTTGACCCACTCACGAGCCAGGTCTGCACTCTCCAGGCCAAACAGGTACAGCCGCTCTCCCTCCGTGTACACCTCAAAGGTGTGCTCAAAGCTGCAGACACAGGCCAGGACTCAGGCTGATCCTGCCCAGCCCCAGGCCACCCCTCATCACTGCCACCTCCATGCTGCCCTTATTCCTGCCCTGTCCCTGGCCCCTGAGAGATGAGGGAAAAGCTGGGGCCTCAGAAGATTTGGTTCAGCTCTTGCACAGCCTGCCCCTCTCTGGGCTTGTTTCCCTGTCTTCTTCATGGGAGGAGAAGTGAACCTTACAGCAGTAGGTCTGACTCTGCCCGGGGGCACTCACCCATGGGTGTCAGGAGGGGACACTGCCAAGCATACGATCTCGCTGGCCCGGATCTCCCCATTGGGGGTCACTGTCCGCTCATTCTCGTAGTAGCTCAGGACCCCGTCGCTAAGGACACACCAGCGTCGGCTGAACTCTGGAGAGAAGTCGGGCAGGGGAGCCTGCTGGAACCCAGCCCCTATTCTCCCTGAAAACCTTCTTTGCATCCTCCCTGGGCCCCCGTGGCCCCCTGACCCCACATCTTCATTCCTCCTTACACGCTTCCCCCAAATCCATCCTCCTCTCGCCAGCCCCACTGCCGCAGCCCCGTCCAGCCCACATCTCATCATCTCCCCTGGACCAGTGCAGCAGCTTCCTCATTGGCTTCCCAGCCTCCAACCTTGCTTTTTCCAAGATCTAAAAATGACAGAGCTTGAATCCAAACTCCATCCTTCCCCTGCTCAAAAACCTTCCCTGGCTCCTCCTTGTCCTCAGGGCAGTCTGTGCTCCTAGCCTGGCATGCAGGGCCCTGCATGGGCCTGTCCCTGCCACCTCTCCAGCCCTGAGCTCTGACCACTCCTAGGCACACATCCTGCATTCCCAGCTTTTGCCCACCCACTTCCCTCCCACCCCCTCTGTTCTTCTCATTCTTCAAGGACAGCCCAGATGCCACAGGGAATCTTTCATGCCCCCACCCCAGCTGCCCTAACGGCCCTCCCTGTATCCCTCCTTCCCCAGTAGCTCTCACTGCTCTACACCCCACCTTCTCCTATAATGGCTCTGAGGAGACCAGCAAGATCCCACAAAAGAAACAGAGGTAGCAGTTGGAACAGGAGAAGTAGGGCCAAGAACAGAACCTCAAGGCCACACAGGCTTGTATAGTTCATGGCACTTGGCTTCACACTGGCTCAGAGCTTCCTGGCAACTAAGGTTAAAAAAAAGATGACTCAGGCAGTACGTAAATGCATTACCAGGCAAAGGGGGCCAGACCAGAGGCAGTGCCCCAAGGACCGTGACGCGGTGAGCAGCATAGAATTCCAAAGAAATCTCTTTGGGAATTGGAGGGCTTCATCCCAGGGGCGGAAGGCGGCAGTAGCAATGGCCTCAACAATGCCCCCATAGCAGACACTGTCTCCTCCGGTCTACGAAGGTGAGACATTTGTCCTCGAGCCTGCCCCCTAGGCCGGGCTCTCTCCAGTAGCGCCAGCCCTGCCTCATTCGGCTTTCATTCTGTAGATATTTGCCAAGTGCCCACTGGGTGCCAGTCACTGTGCTAGCACTGGTGACCAGGAAGAGAATATTTTCCAGTGCGGTGCAGAGAAGCAATAGGTATCGACACATTAATGCAGATAAGAGGTGAGAAGAAAAAGCAGGGTGCAGAGAGAGAGGGATTGGGGGTGTCATTTTGGAGAATTTGGCCAGTCAGGGCTGTCCTGATTGAGATGAGGGACTGCCCATGCTATTTGGGGAAAAGCACTTAGGGCAGAGGCCCTGGTGGGAGAGCCCCTGGCCTGGTCCGTAGCAAGGAGGCCAGCAGAGCTGGAGCAGAGTGCGCGAGAGGTGGCGGGGCAGGGCGGCCAGCTGAGTGGCATGGTAAGGCCTGTGGGTTCTACCTGGAGTTGGGGGGTTACTGGAGGCACCCAAGGAGGGATGGAGCTTAAGCTTGGTGCTGAAAGTTCCGACCATCCCCAGGCTCCTAAAACCAGCATCCAGCATAGAACCCACACCCAACACGGATCCAATAAAGGTTTCTTTAATCTGCAGGAAACGCTGGCAGTGACCTGCTCCAAAGTACCCCACCCCTTCCCCCATTAACCCATTTATTAAGCACCTGCTATGTACCAGAGACTACATTCAGGAAGCCCTCCAGGGAGACTCTGCCCAAGTCCACTTGGCACCCTCACGGGTTCACCACCCTGGCCGGTCCTGGCTTCCCAGGCCCTGCGGCCATGCCAGAATGCCGAGGGCCAGGGTGGGGTCTAGTGCGGCACTCACCTTCCCGGGCACGGCGGTCCTGCAGCACCTTGCCGGCAGAAGCAGTCTTGTAGAGGAAGCCGCTATGGCTCACAGTGGGCAGGACAACTGAATAGTGCTTTTCCAGGGGCTTTGTTGAATCCAGGCGAGGGACCTCTTTGCAGGGAAAGGAGTGGCTAGTCAAGCCCACCAAACAAGGGTGTCCCCACCTGGCCCCGACCAGGGCTGGAGGCTTCCTTTCGAGTCACCGGACCCAGGTCTTTGACTAGCACCCTCAGGCTCTCACTCCCACCTCCAGGGTTCCCCCCAAGCCCTTTCTCCCTACCACAGAGGTTCCACCCTGTCCCCGAGGCCCAGATCTAGTACCTCCCCTTCCAGGAAGCCTCCCTGACTCCCAAGCCCAGCCCACTCTCCCCATTAGAGGCACAGGGCCAGGCACCCCTGAATGAAGGGGGCCTTGGGCAAATAATAATCCCCAGAGAGAGGTCCACTCCAGACAGTGCAAAGCCCAAGGAAGCAGCCTGACTCCAGGCCTGCTCCTGGAGGTCAGCAAGGAGGGGGTTCTGCCGCCTCCCCCAGCCCAAGCCAGCTGGGTGGTCTTCTGTGTCTCCCTGGACACCTGGGCTTGCTCCAGCCTGGCGCACCCCACCCACCCGTGGCCCTGAGCCCAAAGCCCCAGCCACTAAGCTCCTCCCTCCGTCCTGGGAGGTGGCCCCTGAGTCCAGGCCTGGGCTGTGACCGGAGCCGTTCATCCCCACCCAATGGGACCCAACCCCAGCCTGTGACTGAGCTTCTCCCAGGCCGAGCAGCAGACAGGGCTGCTGGGGTGGGTCACCCTGCACCCGGAGAAATGAACGCCTCCCCACCCCCCCAGGAACACAGACAACGCTGCACATGCACAACCCCCAGAGCCCCCAACATCTCTAGGTGTCGGGAAACAGCCTCAGCATTGCGGAGACGTACACACGCCAGCACACGGACACCACCCAGAGTGGCCCACGCCGTAAGTCAGGAAGGAACACCGAGATGCAGAAACAGACACAGAAACACATATGAAGGGGCATCCAGATGCCCAGACCTACCCCAAATCACACACACTTGCACCAGCAACCCTCAAGGAGCTGCACGCACAGCTTTAGAGGGCCATGGGACTCAACGACCTCACGGGGCATGCCCAGCCCTGGCTGACTCCCACCCAAATCCCAGACCTTGGCAGCAGGGAGGACAGTCCCACCAAGCCGCTCACCCGTGGTCCGGTTGTTCCTAAGGAATTCCATCTGCAGCGTCTGCCCGGCCTGCTCGGCGAGAGCCAGGGGCGTGGAGGCCTCGGGGTCCCCTGAGAAGCAGCCGACCCCAGCCCCGCAGCCCAGCAGCGCCTGGGTCTCGGCCAGGTCTGTGGTGGTGACTGCAGCACACAGGGCCTGGGGGAGAGGAGAAAAGGGAGGGGTGGGTCAGCTCGAGCTGGGGAGCTGAGAGCGAGGGGCCAGTGGGGAAAGGGGGTGTGGGGGAGGAGAGGGAGGAAGAGGGAGGGGTCACCCAGGTCCGGACGACATGGAGAACAGGAAAGACAGGGAGCGAGGATGTGGAGAATGAGAAAAGAAGGCGGGCAGGGGCGGGGGACCCTAGCTGCCTGGCCTCACCCGGCTGCAGCCCCTGGGCAGAGCTGCTCAGTCGAGCCAGTTCTCTAGAGAATCTCAAGCTCCCTCTGCCTTGTGGAGGGATGGAGGGGGGTGCTTTGTAGCCAATTCCTCCCACATTTGAATTCCTCACCGCTTGCCCAGCCCTCCCAACCAATGGGAGCTGCCGTCCCCCCTGGCTGGCGCACCAGACTGGGCTGGGCTGGGGGGCCGGACGCCTGGGTCCCCGGGAGGTGGAGGCCTGGCTCTCCACTGGGCTTCTAGCTGGACCGAGCCTGCCTAGGTGGGGCTGCTTGGAGGAGGGGCTGGAGGCCTTTGAGAGGTCATGAGTGGCATCCTCCTGTCTCAGAGCAGGCTGCCTCCGGCTCAGGCCAGTCAGATCAAGTCCCAAGGCTTGGCTCCCAGCCTGTCAGGGCCTGGGGCCCATACGGGGCCTGATCTTGAGTGGGGTGGGGGTGGGTCAGAGCAGCCCAGCTGTTTTTCATGAGCCTGACAGGAAATAGCATCCCCATCGAGTTCACTCCTTTTGGCAGGATTCAGAAGCAGGACAGGGTGCGGGAGACAGAGGAATCAGGAGGGGTGGGGAGGTGTGGGGAGGGAGGCAGACAGATGCTGGGGACGTGGCCTTCGCCCAAGGGTCAGGCTTGGCCCCTCCTTGCTTTGCCCTGACACTCCGTGTGGCTTGGGCAAGGCCCTTCCACCATCTGGGCCTCAGTTTCCCCACAGTCCAGCTCATTGCTCTGAACTGGTAGAAGAGATAGGCTGAGACAGTGAGAAATGGGGTGGCAGGCGAGAAAGGGAGTTCCAGCCAGTGGCCTTAAGAGGCAGGAACAAAGGGGGCAGTCATAAGGGTGCCCAGAGGCACAGTGCCCTCACCTTGTCCAGCTCCTCCTGGTTGCCGAAGAGGGGGTGGTAGCGGCGGTACTTGCCCTCACGGTACTTGGCCTCCAGGTGGCGCCGCCGGGCCCCAGGGCTGCTGCTGGGCTGCAGGGCCTCACTGGGGGGCACATTGGCTGCCCAGAAGCGGTTCCCGGCGCCATTGCCCAGCTGTAAGAAGAGCTGTGGGTATGGGCAAGATGTTAGAAGGAGCAGCCTGCGGCCAGAGGCCCGTGCCAGGCAAAATCCTGGTCTCTGAGGTCGTCAGGAGAGAGGCTGGAGAGTCAGGTCATCCACCCACTTTCCCCCAGGGAAGCTGAGCTGCAGCCTGGCCTGGTGGTGGCTGTGGGTGCTCCCCTCGCCGGCCCTGGGCTCTGAGCTCAGTTCCTCAGCTCAGTAACAGGACAAGGGGCAGACGATCTGACAGGTGAGCGCCCCAGGTCTGGCGCCCAGATCGGGGGCCTCGCTGTTGCCCCCACCCAGTCCCACATCTGGAACTCTGCATTCCTGAGGCTATCACAGCCGGGGGTGGGGGCTTCTATCCTGTTGGCCAGCGTGGTGGTGGGCAGGGCTTTGGAGACGTCTCTTGACATTCCTCTCTGGCCTTTGGGGAAGAGAGATGGGGGCCGATTTGGGGGAAGCCCAGGGGTCCAGCATTCTTTCCTTCTGCTGATCCTTCATTCCACAGCCCTCTCCTAGGTCCCTCCACCTTGCCTCTTTGTCAGCCCTCTGTGGGGTGCTGGAATCACAGCTGAGAATAGAGAAGGAACAGTCCCTGCCATCTTCTGAGGGGACTGTGGAGGGGGTGGGATCTAAGACCCCTCGTGCCGCTGACTCACTCTGTGACTTTTAAGTCGTTTTTTCTCCCTGGGCCTCCAGGTCCTCCTTGTAAACTGGGGATGCCCTGAGTGGTTAGTGCCTGGGTCCAGCCTCCTGTTGCACATTCTCCCCTATAACTACCATTCAGGAGGGTACCTGAGAAGCCCAAGTATGCAGGCACCAATGCGCATATATATGTGCGCCCCCAAATATATGTGCCCATAACCTCCAGTGTAGGCGAGTACGCACGGAATAAAGGAGAAGCGGTCCTGAGGGGGTGTGCAAGGAAGGGGAGAAAGTCCTGGGCCTGCCAGGCAGTGGGGTGGCAAGGGGCAGGGCTTGGTGGTCAGTATGGGCTCACTGGGAACTCTCAGGCACATTACAGCCCTGTCCAAGGCCTCAGTTTCCACATCTGTACAATGAGACGGGAGCTGGACTAGATCCAGCAAATGTGGCTAGGTCAGCAAGTTCTGTAAAAAGCTAAATAATAAGTATTTTAGGCTCTGCAGGATACGGACAGTCTCTCTTGCATTTTCTTTCTTTTTTTTTCCATTTTTTACAACCCTTAGAAATGTAAAAACATCCTTAGCTTGCAGACTATAGTTTGCTGACTCTGCAAGAACCTGGCTTTTCCAAAATCCCCTGCCACTATATGATCTCAAATGTCTCTTCTAGCTCCGAGGTGCAAGGAGCAGTGAGATGGGGGACCCTGGGAGACCCAGGGAGCAGCTGAAGGGGCAGACCGAGGTACAGGTGGCAAGCTGGGGGGTCCCTACCTCGATTAGCGTTTCTGTCCACACCTTCCGGTCCATCTTCAGGCTCCGCACCTTGGAGATGCCAGCACCCAAGCCACGATGCTCCCCTGCAGACAGAGGGCCAGAGGCGGGTCACCCTGGGCCCTCCCCTTCACGTGGGCACACACCCACCCCCAGAGCCCACCCAGGGACAGACAGGGACCCAGAGCTCCAGCTGGCTGCGGAATCCAGCTATGCACTCCTGCTCCCTGCGCCACAGATGGATCCCCTCCTTCCTCCCCCTCTGGCTTCCTACAGCCATTCTCAACCCCTTGCAGGACACTCTCCACTCAGTCCCCAGAGTGAGCTCTTTAAAATGCAGATCCCTCACTTCAGATCCCTGCTTTAAAACCAGAATTAGATTCCTAATCTAATCCAGTGCCACCACCATTCCCCTGCCTCTGATCAGCCACAACTCTCCTCCTCCTAATTGTCCAGGCCCATTCCTGCCTCATGGCCTTTGCACTCACTATTCTCTCTGCCTGGACCCTATTATCTATCTCCACAAGGCTGGTTCCTTCTTGTCATTCAGATCTCAACTGAAATGTCACGTCTTCAGAGGGGGCTTCCCTGACAAACAACACATTGTGTCCTGTAAGCCTGTTTTCATTCCCTGCCTAGCGCTTGTTATCACAATACACCTATTGGGATACACCCATTGGTTCGTGTATGTATTTTCTGACTCTCCTCACTAGCTCCTAAGCGCCCTGCGAGGAGGAATCCTGACCTTCTGGTTTTAGGGCTCTATCCTCATTGCTGAGAACAAAGGCTGGCACACCGTGGAATGGAAGGGGAGGTGGGGAGACGGGCTGGGGGCACTAGTGAGGGCCCTGGCCTCAGCCTTGCCACCCCCTGCACCTCATCCACCGCAGACCTCGCCTCCTTCCACGAGCTTGATGCCTCCCTACTCCAGCGTCCAGCCAGGCCATTGCTTTCCTATGCCCAGACCTCAAAGCCCAAGGCCTCCTGGACGTTTGCCCTAGATGTCCCACAGGTCTCAGGGGTCTTCACCCCATACCTGTTCCTCCCCCTGGATCCTCACATCAGGGAACCACACCTCTAACCGCCCAAAGCCGCCCCCTGGGCATTGTCAGTTCCCACGAGGGTTGAGGTCCCAGCATCTATCATGGTGTCTGGCATATAGTAGACCCTCAATGAATGTTGGCTGAATGGATGAATCAATCTTCAGTTCCACCTTTTCTTTTTCACTCTCCTCACCCCAACCATCACTGAGGCCTTGTACCATAGCTCCTACATGCCTCTCAATGCTCTCTAGTCCTTCCCCAGGCCAGGCCCCCCCACCTCTCTCTCCTGGATCCTGCAGCAGCCTCCTCTCTGGTCTCCAGTCTCAGCCCCTCCACTGTGGCTTCCACCCACCAGCCAGGATCCGACCCACAAATCTGACCACGTCCCTCCTCTGCTTAAGGCCCAGCCCTGCCTCCCATCCCCGTCAGGATAAAAACACCAGCTCCTCCCTTTGCCTACAAGACCCTGCCTGGCCTCGGCCAGCACCACCTCTCCCCGACCTTGCCTCCCCCGACTCTTCTGATGTGACGGGGATGCTGGATCCCAACAGACCTGGGCTCAAATCCAGACTCACTCACTCACCAGGTGACCTTGAACATGGCTTGGTTTTCCCACCCATGACAGGAAGTTGAATCCCTGCCTTGCAAGGCTGTGTAAGGACTGAAGGTTAATCACAGTGGGAGAAGCTTGGCATCCAGGAGGACCTTCATAAACGCGGCTCTTCTAACTCCTGCCTTTGTTCCAGCCCCTCCAGCCAGACAGGCCACCCGCAACCCCCCCACACCAGCTCTGTCATGCCACTATGTCCTCTGCCTGGTGCCCGCCCCCACACACCTGCACAGCGCTTGCAGATGACAACGCAGAGGTTGATGGAGGCCCAGTCAGGCTGGGCAGCCCCGCAGTCGGCACAGAACCTGTTGGGAGCTGCAGCCCAGATACGCTCGGCCACCTCTGAGGTAGACAGGGCTTCGGCAATGGCTCCCTGCATGGCCTCCAGCCACTGTTCCTTCTCCAGCTCCGATTCGGCAGAGAAGCTGGGGGCACAGGAGTGGAGGCTATGGTGGGAAAGGGCTCAGAGGGACTCGGAGGCAGCATGAAGGAGCACAGCATGAAATGGGGGAGAGGGGCAAGGCAGTGGGAGCTCAGAGTCAGAAGAGGGAGGTGCCCTGAGCCTGGTGGGAAGGTGGGCATAGACAAAGACAAGGACAGAACAAACCTGAGAGATGTATGGGGGCTGGGGAATCCCAGAGAGGGGTCTGCCCCAGCCCATGGAGCAGAGAAGGCTGCTGGGAAGAAATGATGACTGAGCTAAGACGTGACAGATGAGGAGGACTTAACCAGATGAAGAGGCAGAATGGAGTTCTGGAGAGAAGGAACAGCATGTGCAAAGTGGCAGGGTGGCAGACAGGCATTCCAGGTGCTGCAGGCAGGATGGACAGACTGGTAGAGAAGAGGCTGGGAGATGGACAGGGGCAGGGCTGTGCCAGGCAGAGGAAGTCGAAGTACACCCTGGGGGCTACAGGGAACCTGTAGAGGGTTCAAGTGGGGAGAAGGGGAGAGTACAGAGCTGTCTTAAAAAGATCCCTCTAAGGAAGCAGATGGGGCACAAGCGATTGAGCTCCTGCCTACCACATGGGAGGTCCTGGGTTCAGTTCCAGTGCCTCCTAAAGACGACGAGCAAGACAGCGAGCAGATGCAACTGGCTGGCACAGTGAGCTGATGCAACAAGATGACGCAACAAGAGACACAAGGAGGGAAACATAATGAGAGACACAACAAAGCAGGGAGTAGAGGTGGTTCAAGCGATTAGGTGCCTCACTCCCACATGGGAGGTCCCAGGTTCGGTCCCTGGTGTCTCCTAAAAAAGGAAGACGAGCACACAACGAACAGACAGCGAGTGCAGACAATAAGGGGGTGGGGAGAAATAAAAAAATAAAATAAATCCTAAAAAAAAAAGAAGATCCCTCTGGCAGTCAAGGTGGGCAGATTGAAGAGGCTCAGACAGGCACCCAAAAGGTGAGGAGGCGGACGCCTCCACCCTAGAAGGAGAAGAGGCAGCTTTGCACACGAGGCAAGAGCGAGGGTATGGCTGAGTCGAGGGGAGGGGAGGGCTCACCTGAATATGCGGTAGGGTGTGGTGAGGTCAAAGCCGCGCCGGTCGGCTTCCTTCACGTTGCCCACACTCATGTCGATGAAGGTGATGCCGATGCCCAGGTGGTACTCCTGGTGGCAGGTGGGAAAGGGTGAGGGTGAGGCTTGGCAGGGCTCAAGGTCCAGGGAGAGAGTGGAGAGGAGTGGGGACTAGAAAGGGTGAGGAAGGCAATAGGGAGGGCTCAGGAACCAGGGCGTGGGCAGCTGGGCCCAGGCTCAGGGGCCAGGTAGGCAGTGAGTAGGGGGCACAGGAGCAGGGCAGGGACTGGGGAGCAGTGCTCAGGGACCAAGCAGGGGCCTGGGGTCAGAACAGGGATGGGGAGTGGAGGCAGGCAAAGAGCTGGGCCCAGTGCAAGGAAGAGAGAGAGGAAAAGGGGAGGGCTCAGGTCCAGGGTAGGCAGGGGGGAGACTGAGGGCCCAGGTCAAGAAGGGGGAGGGATTCAGGGGTCTGGCCGACTCCTTCGCACCTCCAGATTCTTGTAGAGCTGTACTTTATCCCCAATCACGGTCACATACAGCTTACTCTTGAAGCCACGTAGCTCCAGGCTGCCAGCACGGTCAGGCGGCTCTGGGCCGCGAACTCCCAACAGATAGGAACTAGAGAGCCGGGCCCGGGCACGCTGCTCGGCCACCGCCTGCTGCAGGGCCTGCATCCACTCCTTCCGCTCCACTGCGGGCGAAGATCCAGGAGTGAGCTCAAGCTCGGCCTGGCCAGGAGCCCCCTGGGGTCCCCAGGCTCAAGCTTCTCTGCCAGAAAGCCCACCCAGACTGGCCCATCTAGTGCCCTGCCCAAGTGCTCTGACTTGGACAGGCTCGGACTCCACTCCCAGCTGTGCCACTCACGCTGGGCAAGTCACTTCACATCTCTGAGCCCATCCCCCTGGCAGTGGGACTGTGGGGTGCTGAGGACTCAGTGAGTGTCCACGCAAAGAGCCCATCACAGGGGCCCCCTTCCCACCCCTACAACACTCCTTGATGTTGTATTTTTTGTGGGGGGGGGGTGGAGGTGCAGATGTGCCCTGGCTCCCTCCCCCGCCTTATATGGCCAGGCTTCTCTTCTCCCCGACAATCCCTCCCCTCCCCACACACCCCACTCCCACCATCACTCTCGGCCCGGAAGGCAAAGGTCCGGTTGTTTGTGATCACTTCGAACTTCTGGTCCCCGATGGCAGCCACACGGGAGATGCAGGCCACGGAGACAAAGCGCTTGGAGTAGGCATCCTGGGGGAGCGACAGGAGCTCTACTGGGGGCTGGCGGGGGTGGCCCAGAGGCCCACCCCTCCCTGGCTTCCCTCAGCCCTCATGCTGACGCTGACTGGCTGATGGGCAAGGTGGATGCGGTTTGAGGAGTCAGACCGGTGGGGCTTATCTAGGGAGGGACCCTGCCTGGCTCCGGTGGCAGGGCTCAGTATAGGGGCTGGTTCAGGTCAGGCTGCAGCAGGGGTCGGGTCGGGGACCGATATGGCCCTCACCTTGTTACTGTCAAAGTACTGCAGGTAATCAGCATCCAGTCTCACCCATCGTTTCTGATAGATGTACGATCTGGAGAGGGAAAAGCAGAGGCAGAGGAACAGCAGAACAAAGGACTGAGGATGAGGGGACAAGTTCCAGGATCACGCCAGCCCACTCTAATGGCCAAACACAAAGTCAGGAACAACCGGGTTCCAGGGAGAAAGGATCCCAAATGGCCACTGAGAAGAAGATAGGCTTTACCTACAGCAAGAACAACTGAAATGAGACACAAAGTAGGACTTCCCAGTTTTAAGGGCAATAAAATCCTGATGGGGAAAATGGTGATTACAATCTGCCTGAAGGGAGACCTGTTCAAATAGCGTTGGGACCTTCTGATTTTTGGAACCGTAACATCAGTACCCTGGAGCAACCCCTGCGCCCATGCAGTGCATCGGTAGGACCCAACAGGCCTCACTCACCCCTGCGGTGGGTTCTTGTCCAGCCAACCAGCCTTGATGACTGGTGTGCTGGGGGTGGGGCCCCTGGGCAGCCCGTCCATGGATTGTGGCAGGAGCTCGGGGATCGGAGGGCTGCTGAGCAAGGGCAAGCTCAGGCTGCTGGTGTGCCATCCACTGCTAGGCGGGGAGAGAGAGAATGAGGGGGCCAGGGCCAATGCGTTTGTTCCCGGGGCTGGGGGCTCCCATAAGTGGGGGCTGAGTTGCTGGGAGGGCTGGAACTGGGCTGGGCTTTGAGGAGGGTGGCTGGAGGCTGGGTGGGTGAACCTCCCCCCCACGCCGAGAGGACACTTACTTGGGGAGGCCCTCATAGGCAGGGTCATCCTCGTCCTCGTCCCCTTGGTCGTCCCCAGACAGCTCCTCCCCCTCGCTCAGCAAACTGGCCACACGCACGGCCCGTGGGACTTGTCTCAGTGAGGGCTCCTCCTGCCCCCCCAACAGACCCACTCAGCATCACGCTTCCCCTCAGGCCCCAGATCACACCCACCCGGGGGCTACCACACCCCTCTGTCCACTCCGTCCCCGACCCACAACTCGGCACTTTTACTTCTGTTTCCTCACAGGTCCCTCTTCCACCAAGAGAGACCAACACGGACACGGGGACAGGGGGAAGCAGTGGCAGGCACAGTCAGAGACAGAGAAAGGGACGGAGAAAGAGGCTCCAGGACAGGCAGGCAGACCACCCTAACCACCGCCCCGCCCCACCTTCGTGGTCATCACGCTGGCTGGGGCCCCGGGCCCCTCCTCTTGGAGCTCATCATAGTCAGAGTCGTCTAGGGAGAAACAGGGGCGGGGGGAGATTCAGAAAGAAGGAGCCCGGCCTCCTCTCTTTGGGCACCTCTGGCTTCACAAAGGCCCAGGAAAGACTGCCCACCCCATCCCAGCCTGGCTTTCAAAAAAAAGGCCCAGGGGACAGGAAGTACTATTTATACCCTCAGGGCCTCATGGGATGGCACTAAGGGGCAGGCCAAGGAGAGGCCAGGCCACCAAGGGAGGCTGACCAGGCTTGGGGGACACGGGTGGGGACTGTCCAAAAGGGGCTAAAAAGCAAGAAAAACCAGAGCATCAAGAGAAGTGGACAACCCCAGGAAAAGCAAATCGCCCATGACCCTGGAAAATACTCAAGCCTTTAAACCGTGGCTAATTCAAAAAGTTTGCCATGCCCCGGCATGTAGGTCAAACAGGTGGCTGCTGACTCCACAGTAAAGATGAAGAAAAAGATACTCAGAGCCTGAGTGCTTTGCCCAGGGTAACGCAGCGGGTGCTGGCAGGGCCAGAAGCTGGCTCAGGTGCTGGAGAATGATTTTGAGTCCAGGCCCAACAGAAAGGGGGGGCGGTGTGTGGTGTGTGTGGTTCTTGCATCCTCTGGAGGGGCTCAATCCCAGATGACCCACCCAGAGCCCTGCCCCCTGGCTGTGGCACTCACCAAACTCAGGGAGCAGGTGTAGAGGCTTTGGGGGGATCTCCGGGGGACTGGGAGGTGGAGACAGGGGCTGGAGGGGGGCCTGGACGTGGCTGGATGGGGGCTCCTCAGGCTCTGGCTGCGGAGGGGATGACGGCGGTGGCAGCACTAACTCCTGCTCTGTGGAAGGAAGGCTGGGAATCGAACAAAAGTTGGTCACCAAGGGGTTAGCTCAGAGTGGCTGAGTCACTGGGCCAGCGTCAACCAGCTAACAAGTGACGGAACCAGGCCTCAAACCCGTGGAGCTCCCAGATTACCCAAGCTGCAGCAAAACTCATTCTTTCTACAAACTCATGCGGACAGGAGCCCTTCCACACACAGCCCTCCTGGCCTCACTCCCTACCCAAAGCCTACAGCAAGCAAGCATCCTCCTCTGGCCTGCACGAGCAGGTCCTGCATTGCTGTGGCAGAGTCACCTGCTCCCAGCGCTCTAGCCAAATGTATCCACTGGTCTCCATTTTCAAAAAGGCAAGACTAGAACTTGGGGGGATGGGGGGAGTCAGGGAAGGCTACCTGGAGGAGGTGATGTTGGAACTGGGCTTTTTAAAAAATTGTGGCAAAATAAATACAAGAAAATTTGCCATTTTAACCATTCTTTAAGTGGACAATTCAGTGGCATTAATTATATTTACAATGTTGTGCAACCATCACCACAATTTCCAAAATTTGTCATCACCCCAAGCAGAAACTCTGAACCCATTAAGCAATAACTCCCCAAACTCCCCTCCCCGCCCCCAGCCCTGGAAATCTCTAACCTACCTTCCGTCTCTATGAATTTTGAACTAGGCTCTTAAGGTGGGAAGGCATTTGTTGGCAAATGGGTGGGACAGGATCAAAATGGGCATCAAAGTTGAGGGCGCAGACCAGAGCGCAGAAACCGAGTTTTAAGGCCCTGGGTCAAGGGTCTCTGGCTCAAGACCACCTTCTCTCTTGCCCCAGACTTGGATATTCGCCGCTTCCTGGGTGCCCCTTGTCCTACCACACTGCTTTCCCAGGACACCGGCTCCTTTCACATTCATCAGGACACCTTCCCCAGCTCCCCCAGGCCAGCTCGGGGCCTCCGGCTCCCTGGCCGCGGCGCTCCTGCCTGCCTGCCCCAGCGCCGAGCACGTTGCTCCTTGCAGGCTGGGCGTCCCTGAGGGGCTCTGGTACCCAGAACCTGGGTTTGACCTTTGCTTCAACCTCTTAGTTCCTGTGTATCCTGGGGCCTCATTTTCTGTATCTGAACCTTGGTTTCCTCTTCTGTAAAATAGGGACTAGAGTACACATCTGGCAGGTGGGGGGATGAACCAGGACGGGGTATCATGCCCCAGCACAGAGGATGCCCAGGGACCACCAGCTGAACAAGGCGCCTGAGCCCCAGAGCACTTCTCCCACTGGTCCTTCTCACCCTGGCCTGTGCCCCGAGGTTCCTGGCAGTGGTTGACTGCGTAACTACTGCAAAAGCAGGCGAGGACTGAGAGGAAGCGCCCGGGCCAGCCCGGGGCACGAGCACGCCAGCCTCAGCTCTGGCTGCCGTCTCCACCAGAAATCCTCTTCTCCGTGCTCGGTCCTGGGAGGAAGAGCCATTCATGCCTAACTCCAAACCCAAGCCTCCTGTCTCTGAAAGCCGTCCCTAACCCAACAGCCGCTGGGCACACTCCCCCCACTATGACAAGCTTTACACAAATTATTCCAGGTAACATATTTTTTTAAAGTTTATCCTTTGTGCTGGGTATTGTGCTAGTGTCTGAGCCGAGATTTGAACCCTGGCCTCTGTCCCTAAAGTCTATGTGCTTCTTAGGACATTTGGCTATTTCCATATCAACCTGCACTAAAACTGACTCTTCTCCACGTGTGGGTAAAAGGTGAACAAAATCCTTGTCCCTTCTGTGTGAGAAGTTGACTTTTAGGTAGCTTTACAACTTTGTTCCCCCAGAAACCTGCTAACAGGGGTCTGCCAACCATGTTACTGGGCAACACTGCCTATGGCATGACCTGGTCAAATCCATGCCTGGAAGCTGACCCCATCTGGTCAAGGACAATGTCTCTGGAGACTTCTAGACAGGCAAATCAATCCACAACCTTACTGCCTTCCAGAGTCCAAGAGGAAGAGGCCCTTGGGGCCCAGCCCATGATCAGCTGGGAGCAGAACGCCAAGCCGTCTGGTCAGGATAAGCTGGACTGTGCTCCAGGAGGAGGGGACAGGCTCTGTCCCTCCAGGGCTGAGAGGAAAGTGATAGCAATAGAGCAAAATCTGCCCACCTGCTCCTTAGCCCCAGGGCCCCAGCAGCATCTACCCTCCCACCTCTGGCACCCAGCCCATCCCTATTACTGTCCTCATCAACCGGGGAGGTCCCTTCCTTTCCTGAAGCCTGTCTCCCAGCAGGCAGGGTCCCCAAGGCAAGCTCCTCAGCACACCCATCCTGTTCACTACTGTATCCCCAGCACTCAGCAGGGATTTATAAATAAATGAGTATCTCGGTTAGTTAATTCTTATTAATTAATAATAGTTACATACATATATTCCCAATCATCTTCTAAGAACTTGGCATGGATTCATTCATTTACTCACCACAGGGCTCTACAAAGGAAGGTTTATTTTTATCCCCACTTTACAGATGAGTCCTTGTTCACAGCTAGGATTTGTCCCAGGCAGCCCAGCACCACAGCCCACAGGCTTGACCGCCAGCACCAAATGAGGCCGTGGCCAGGATGTGAGCCTGCCTCCTCACACTGGCCACCCAGCCTCGGGATCAAGGCCCCTCTGGAGTTAAGGTTCTGTCTCCGACTGGACAGCCATAGCTCTGATTGGTGTGGTGGCCATGGCGAAACAGGAGTGGGAAACATATGTCAGGACTCTCTCCCAGCAGAGCCTTCCCGGCGGAGGGACTGCGCCAGGCCCTACTCTAGCCACCTCCTCCAGGAAGCCACAGGGGGTCAGGGCCCTGCCGAGTCAGGCCCAGGAAAGGAGAAGTGGTGCCAGGAAGACACAGCATGTGGGAAAACCCCAGAGGAAGGGACAGTGCCCTCCACCGAGGACAGAGCCCAAGGAGTCCCCCCACCCAGCCAGGGTCCCAGCCACTCAGTGCCTGCACCCCAATGTGGCCCCAGCTTCAGTCTCCTGAGTCCAGCTGGGACCCGGCTGGAAAGCTGACCTACTTGATGAGACCTGCCGTCCCCAATGGCCCCACCTCCAGCCTCTGCCCCCCGTTTCCGCCTCCTCGTGGCCCCTGCCTACCATCTCAACCCACAGGAAACCTATTGTACCTCCACACTCAACTCAATGGACCCTGCCCTCCAGGCAGTCCCCTAGATGACGCTGCCCCCTGCACTGCCGGCTCCTTCTCCTCTGTCCAAGTGATCCGTGTACCCTTCTGCGCTGGCCCACTACTCTCTCGACAAGACTGGGCACTGCTGGGCAGGGGCACCCCAGCCCAGGCCCTCAGCCTAATCAGGCTGCTTCACTGCATGAGGGAGAACACACAGAGCAGACCTCATACCTGCGGAAGGCAGGGCACGGGAGGCTCCTGAGCCAGGATGGTAAGACATAATGAAGCAAATAAACCAGAACATTTCTGAGAGTTAGAAGAGGCACTTGTTGACAACTCTGCCTGGGCAGCAGGCATACACTGGGCAGGTCCTAGGCGAAATGAGACATGTGGTCACCCTAGTTAAGAGTCAGGGCTTTGGAGCCAGGCAGACCTGAGTTTCAGCCCCAGTTCGACCACTCGTCAGTTTGTAAAACATGAGCAAGTCACTTCACCATGCTGAGCCTCAGTTTCCCCTCTGACCTCCCTCCAGGCTTCCTGATAATTCAGCAAAGGAGAGTCACTCTCATACCCTGGCTGTGGCTGAAGGAGGCTCAGGCCCAACAGGCTGGACCAGGAACCTGCTTCATTGGTTCCTCCTCCAGGGTGGCCCCCTGGCTCTCCCCTCACATCTTTCTGTCTGTACCAATCTCTGGCCAAAGGAACTAGGCCTCACCTTGAAGACAGGCAGGCAGGCAGCAGCGTGGGGACAGCAACTAAGTTCCCACTCACATCCCAGCCACCCTTGTCCGAGCTGAGTTCCATGAACGCAAACTTCCATGCCTTTGCGTATACTGTGCCTTCCACCAGGACACCCTTCCTTGTCTGGCCAACTCCTACTTCTCCTTCAAAAGATCAAGTCACATATCCTCCCTCCACTGTGCGCCTCCCCTAACTCCAAGCCTGAGTTGGGGCCTTCTCTGGGCTCCCCCAGCCTCTACACTTTTGATCACTTAGTCTAGTTGCATGTCAGGGTTTGCTTCACTGAACTGCCCTCAGAGGCCAAGGACCCAAACCCGCATCCCTTGTGGGGGTCAGGACCTTTCCCCCAAGGTGTCACCCAGGCCTCGCAGGGACCCAGGCCTAGGCCCAATGACCTGGGGACATGGCTCTCCTATCCGGAGCTCCCCTTTCCACAGGGGCAAACCTTCCCAGCTGCCCACTTCCTCATTGTGCTCTGGCCTAGTCCACTGCTTCTTGCTTCCTCCATGCCCGCCCCTGCCCTTCCTCCTCCATCAGTAGAGCCCAGGGTCGGCCCTTTTGTACCCTTCTGGTCTGTCCTATTCCCCCCTGCCCAGACCACAGCACAGAGGGCAATTCCCTGCTAGAACGTGGTAGCTGTAGTCTGCCTTTCAGCTTTTGCACAGGCACCAGCACAGGGCCTGGGGTGCAGGGAGCTGCAGTGAGTGTGTACTCAGTGACCGCATGGCCATTACCTGCCGACCCCTGGAGGTCAGCAGCTCCCCACCCGCCCGTACAGCAGCACTCACCCTCCCCCCCAAGGCTCTACCAGCTCGTAGCACTTCTCCCTGGAACAACAGCTACCACTTGCTAAGCGCCCACTATGTTTAATCACCACCACGACC